>ML270062.1:0-47136 GCA_005239495.1 Nicotiana undulata | reverse complement strand
GGTTTCCGCACCTGCGACCTTAGGACCGCAGGTGCGGTCTCGCGCCTGCGAGAAAATGATTGCCCCTGCGGAAAAGGGACTGGGACCCTGGGCTCGCACCTGCGGAGTTGGGATCGCCCCTGCGGAAGAGGTCGCACCTGCGAAGGCTTGGACCGCGGGTGCAGTCCCGCACCTGCGGCTGGGCAACCGCACCTGCGGTCACACCAGCTGTTGTGCACCAGCAGTGATTTTTGCTGGTTTTTGGCCTCGTGCGAGGTCCGGGAGGCACCTGGGCCCACCCTAGCCCCCGTCCAAATATACCAACAAGTCCAAAACCATTAAACGAACTTGCTCGAGCCCACAGAACACTCAACACAACGCTAAAACTCAAAATCACCCTCCGAAACCCATGAATTCAAAACATAAGAACTTTGAAATTCTAGAATTCTATAACGATGCGCCGAACCGACCCATACAACTCGGAACGACTTCAAATTTTGCAGACAAGTCATAAATAACATAGCGGAACTATTCCCGGCCTCAGAATTACATTCGGACCTCGGTAGCATAAAATCACATTCCTAACCAAATTTCAAGTTTAATGAACATCCTCAAAACTTTACTAACTCCAAATCTCTCATTTTGATCTGAAACCCGTCAAATCAAGTCCGTTTTACACCAAATTTCACAGATAGGACAAATAACATATAATAAACCTTTTTCGGGCTCCGAAACCGTAATACGGGCCCGGTAACACGGCTTTCACATAATTACTCGTTTTCAAAATCCTTTATTATTTCCAGAAAATAATTTTCTTTAAAAATTCATTTCTCGTGCTTGGGACCTCGGAATTCGATTCCGGGCATACGCGCAAGTCCCATATTTTCCTACGGACCCTACGGGACCATCACTTCACGGGTCCGTGTCTGTTTACCGAAAATGTTGACCAAAGTCAACTTTCTTCAATTATTCAATTCAAAAATCCCATTTTTATCGAATTTTCACATGGAAGCTTCCCGGCTACATGCCTGGGCTGCGCATGCATATTGAGGTGAGATTAACAGAGGCTTTCGGGGCCTCGGAACACAGATTTAGCTGGAATTACTTAGGATGACCTTTGGGTCATCACAATTATGGGCTTATCGGACGGCTCACAAAACACCTATTGGAATGTCGCCATACCGGTTGGTGTCCGGAAAAGTCTTGTCATCTTCCGGTGGAACTAGAACACAAGGCAATGTGGTCTCTAAAGAAGTTGAATCCTTATTGGGATGTAACTGCTAACTTGAGGGTCGCACTTTTGAATGAGTTGGATGATTTTCGGTACCATGCTTATGCTAGTTCGTCCTTGTACAAAGAAAGATGAAATATCTTCATGACAAATATATTTGGAACAATGAGTTCAATGTGGGAGATCTTGTATTGTTGTTTAACTCAAGGTTGAGAATGTTTCCAGGAAGCTAAAATCCAAGTTTAGTGCTCCATTTGAATTTGTTGGTGTGACACCTTTTGGTGCATTAGACTCGAAGAACAAAAACAATGAAATATTCAGGGCCAATGGTCATCGGGTGAAGCACTATTGGGCAAGGTTAAAGATAGACACGTGGTGCCAGTCATTCACTTCACTTGAGGGTATTTAGTGTCGTGTCGCGATGTTAAATCGGGCGCTTCTTGGGAGGAAACCCATGTCCTTTTCCTTTCTTTTTTGTAGTTAGGTGTTATTTGTGTTCTAACTTGATTTGAAGTGTGCTACAAGGATGGCTGTGACTTACAAGAAAGGTGGACAAAAATATAGCTGAGTGTTCAAAATTTTGTTGATCACACTTTATTTGTGCGGGCCGCACATTTCTATGTGCCACGATAGAAGAGCATTGCGGCCGCACATTTCTCATGCGGACCACATATTTGGAATATTGAAAAAGTGTCAAAATGCTAACTCTATGACGTTTGAGCTTGTCAGTGCGGAGGCTGATCTGTGACCGCATGTGAAATCTGCGGCCGCACTTGAACATGTGTGGACCGCACATTGAGATCTTCCAACCCAAGTGAAAGAGTGCGGACCGCACATGAAATTTGTTGTTGCACTCAACTCTTTTCCCTTTGCAAACACTTGGTATAAATAGAGGAATATAGATCATTTTACACTTTCCCTCTCTGAACAAACAATGTTTCTCTGTTGATTTTCTTGAGAGATTTTAACTGTCCTCACACACAACCAGCTGTGATTATTCACCCATTGCACTCACTCTATCTGGTATGCTTCAATCTCATGTTAATTTTTTTTGTTAATTTAAATTTGAGATTTTTAGTTATTTTTCGGCCATCTATTAGAGTTCAATTATGTGTCCATGTGAGGTAGATCTGAACTGGGTAATCATAATACATTCTCTAATGGGTTTGGGTTAGTGAAATTTCATGTTTTTACCATATTTCCATGTCTATTAGTTCTTTTTCGGCCATCTATTAGAGTTCAATTATGTGTCCATGTGGGGTAGATCTGAACTGGGTAATCATAATACATGCTCTAATGGGTTTGGGTTAGTGAAATTTCATGTTTTTACCATATTTCCATGTCTATTAGTGCAAGAAATTGAAAAATCTAAGTAGAAAAAATTATGACTGTTCATAACTTTTGAAATATATGGCCGCACTTGAAATTGTGCGGTCCGCAGATTAGGAGTTTTGGAAACTCAGTGAAGCAGGGATCTACAACCGCAATTTAAAATGTGCGGACCGCCGATTTCTCTTACGGCCACAAATCGACCATCGTAATGTCTTTAGAGACTCTACACTTTGAGAATCTGAAGTGCGACCGCATTTGTAATTTGTGCGGACCGCACTTCCTTTCTGTGGACGCATAACCAAATACTGCGGACCACAGTTCGTTACTGTGGCCACACATAAAAAATGTGCTAACATCAGACCCCATTACCTACAGACATGCGTTATACTCACAACCCCACTGAGTCCAATTGTTCCTTCATTGTCTACATAAGTCTTGAATGTGTTGAATAATGAATTGAAACTAGCAATCTTCTTTGCTTTGATACATATAATAGTTCGATCGAGAGGCCAAGGCGACACTACAAAGGGAAGGGGTGAATCTTCTAGGGTCGAGGTAGAGGTGCCTTTCCCCTTAGCCAACCTAAGACCATCATAAAGGAAGCCGCAGTAGGCAGGGGGAGAGGTGCAAACCTTTTCGAGTCTAGTTCCTATGTCTCGTCTAGGGAAGTGTCAGGGGGAAACTCAGCCTCTGTTTAGGAGGACCAGACAACCACACAGTCGAGGCCACATGGGAGATACCAGCTCAAGGATGAGCCTTCTTCATCTCACAGCACCTCTGAGGGGTCGGAGAGTGCTAGACAAGCCTCTGATCCATCACCTACACCAAACACAGAGGCACATACTATACACGAGATCCCCGACGATGGTAGAGGAGGAGATGGTACAACCGCGAGTGTGGAGTGATCAAAGAATAAGAAGGTATGGGAGGATAGGTTTGTTAGCTTGGCCTCCTTCACTGATTTTCATATATGGTGTGCAATGAGGTCTTTGACTCTAGAGAGACAGTTCCTATTGAAAGACTTAGAGAAATACAACCCGGCGAGCTTAAGGCAGTTTGGAGCAAGAAAGGGTTGGATGTGGTTCACTGAAAGAGTTGAGGATGCCAAGGAATACCTCATCCGGGAGTTTTATACTAATGTTGCTCACATAAGAAGGGAACGAAGGTTACCAAAGTACGCAACCTCAAGGCGAGTTTTGATCAGCATACGCTAAACGCGTACTTGGGATTTGAGGATGTGGAGCCAAAGGAGTATCTGGAGAAACGTGCAATGAAGGAAGAAGACCTACCTTGGCTGGTTGAGATCTTACACCACCAAGACCACACCACCATGGATTACCTCTGGAGTTCCCATTCAGCAGAACACACTGAGCTTCAAGGTGAAGAGGTGGCAGACCTTTGTTTGCAGCAGACTAGATCCAAGCGAGAATGAAACTCATACGCCTATTCTTCAGGTTGTTCTTGTGGCTTCCATCATGGCCAGGTACCCAATTAATGTGGCTGCCGTGATGTCAGCCAACATTTCTTTGATATCACGGCAGGCTAGATCGGCCTACTCTTATACCAACACTATCATAGAGTACCTCACTAATGCAAAGGTAGAGCCCAGATCTTTTAACACCAAGGTGAAGCCGAAGAATATATTTGACTGGTACTCACTGATGGATGACACCAACCCAAAGAAGAAAACCCAGCCTTCTACCACTAAAGGCTAGTCTGATGAGCCAGCAATGGTAGTTACCAAGACATCGGACCTTCCATCCACCTCTGTTGAGCCCCCTTCCAGTGTCGCTGCTATGCCTCCGCCATCATCCTCAGCTCCTACCACAGCCCCCAGTGCAACCCCTGCTCCATCTCTAAGGCTAGTGCCCATGCCTACAACTCCATTATCTGCTCTGCAAGTCTCCTAGACATTGGCGAGTCTCAACAACTAGATGCAGACAACTACTTCAAAGTTATCTGACATATTTAGTACTATTGCAGCGCAATCCACTACACAGACACAACAGGCCCCCTCTGACATGATGAGATTCTCAAGAATATTTTGGACAACCACAAGATGATCATGGACACCTTGGTGCATCATGGGTCTGTTATTGAGGAGTTGGGAAAAGAAGTGAAGAAGATGAGGAAGTCTCAGGAATGCAAGAAATCACTTGACAAGCTCAAAAAGGAGGTGACTAGACTTGCTACAGCTGGGGACCTACCTTTTGATATGTTACTTGACCCGCACCAATCCGTCCCAGATCCATCAACATCAACTGCACCGGTAGCACCAGCTGGCCAGTCTGAGGAGGTAGACCTTGCTACAAACACTACTGAGGCAGTGCGTGCGATGTTCACCACTCCCGCCACCCCTAGATTTGACGATGATGGGTGACAGTTGGCTGATACCGAGGGAGATGATATTGTTGGGGACATTGAGATGTCCAAGGATCCTTAGGGAGTTTGATTCACCCTCTCTTCTTTCACTCTTATTTTGCTAATCATTGGGGACAATGCTTACTTTTATTCAGGGGGTGGAGTTTATTTGATAAATTTACACATTTTAGATACATTTGGATTATAATAATTTAATGATTCTCTTTCTTTTATTATTTGTAGTTATCTATCTTTAGTAGTTATTGTTCATTATCTTATTTATTTTTCCACTTCAGTTCTTGTTTTACTAAGTAGCTTCTTTTTATGCTTTCACAATAATAAGCCTTTGGGTTTCTTAACGCCACTGTTCTTTCCAAAGTTAGTTTTTGTGCGAACCGGGTGACTCATCTCAACGATGGATGGCGTGACAACCTTTTTTAGGGAATCGGTCCGTTTTTGTATTTAGGTAATAATAATAGTAGTAGTAATGAATAAAAAGGCCTAATCAAGTCATTCTCGAAAAGAGTTAATCATGCTTAATTTGGTACCAACACACTTAACTACGTACTTATGGTTAAAGACAAGTTTTTTGAAAGAAAATAGCTCTAGTTAGTGACTTTGAGACTCTTGAGTTGATTTTGACAATCATCGAGTGGTTTATTGGACCATAGTGATCTTTAAACTTGAGTGTGGTTGTTGTAGGCTCTCGACTCTATCCTCTTTTACGATCAAGTTGAGTGAGGGGTGAGATGAATTGTTGCTAGTCCAAGTATCTGTGCGAATGGTCTAGAACATGCTCCTAATGTGCTTCAAGACGAAATCCTAAGTTTTGCTTGGTTTGAGAAATGATTGTAGGCTTTCATTGGCCCATTTGAGCTTTCTATTGCCAACCAATGTCGTTATCCCTAGTCAACCCTCTTTAAGCTTCTAGCATTTCTCATTTGATAACCATGTTATAAGCCTTTACCCATCTTGTTGTGATCCTCTCTTAGCACCCAGACTTTCCTTAACACTATTGTGACATAAGGGCTTAAAGCATAAGTTTGGAGTAGAGATGAGGAATTTGAAAAAGTTATCAAGGCACAAAAAGAGAAAAAAAATGATCTTTATGAAAAGAGAAGGCAAGAAAAGAAAAAGAACAAAAAAATGCAATAAAGAGTATAAGTGAAAGTGTTGATGGATTCAAAAAGAGGTAATGATCCCTAACATGAGAATCCAAGGGAGAAAAAGAAAGAAATGAACAAGAAAGAGTGATGTGAAGTGTCTCTAGCCCCCAATAAAAATAAAATGCCTCTAGGAATTGGTAATTGTGAGCTGAGAAATGAAAATGTGGAATGCTTAAGGAAAGGTGTAACCACTTACCCATATGGTATCATACCCTAATCCAAAGCCTTTATTACAACCCTAAAGAATTCCTACTTGATTTCATACCGAGTGAGCTTACATTAGTGGTGATCTACATGAGGGGCAAGCCCATGGTACTTGAAGACGTACTTGTGACATTCTCTTGTGAGAGAAGAGTGAACTTTTCGTGAATCTTAAGATTGAGTGCTAACTTTTTAAGTGAGCTTGGAAAATGGAAAATAGATGAGGAAGAATTTGGAGTCCACCATGACCAACGTGATATAACAAGAGTCCTTGATAAGTAACGTCAATTCTTGAAGCTCAAATATCACATTAGAACTATATGTGCATGAATATTTGACTTGTCACCTTGTTGATAATGAATGATAGTGTGGTTAATTGTTGGTCCCAACTGAGTATAAATGGCTCACCATTGACTCGCTGAAATGACCTTTAACTTTGAGGAGGTGGAAACTAACCTATTTGCTTGAGGACAAGCAAAGACTTAAGTTTGGGGGAGTTGATAAGTGTGGATTTTACCACTTATTAGTACTTTTTTACTTTTGTTTTAATCCGAAAGTATTGATTTACGTTCCCAAAACTAATGAAAGTGTGCAAATTGAGGGAATGTAAGAAATTGGGCTCTTATGAACAACAACAACAACAACAACAACAAACCCAGTATGTTCACCAAGTGGGGTCTGGGGAGGGTAGTCTGTACACAAACCTTACCCCTACCTAACAGGTAGAGAGGTTGTTTCCAATAGATCATCGGCTCAGGAAAGGTAATAAGAAGAAGTGGAAAGTAATAAAGGAAGAAATAGGTAAGAGAAAATAAAAAGGGAGAGATAAAGGATAAGTAGTACCAAATACTAGCAACAAGGAATACAATACCTGCGGCGAACAAAACCACATAACGTAATAAAACTCTAAGAATATGAAGGGACATGCATGCTACTAAGAATATCGGTGAGCAACTAAAAACTAACCACTAACCTTCTACCTTAATCTTCTACCTCCACACCCTCCTATCAAGGGTCATGTCCTTAGTAATCTGAAACAACGCCATGTCCTGTCTAATCACCTCTACCCAGTACTTCTTAGGCTACCTCGAACTCTTCTCAAACTCTCCATGGACAACCTCTCACACCTCCTAACAGAGGCATCAATGCTTCTTCTCTTAACATGTCCGAACCATCTCAGCCTCGACTCCCACATCTTGTCATCCACGGAGGCTACTCCCACTCTGTCTCGGATAACTTCATTCTTAATATTACCTCTCCTGGTACACCCACACATCCATCTCAAAATCCTCATTTTTTGCACGTGGGAGTTCTTGACTGACCAACATTTAGACCCATACAACATAGCTGGTCGGACTACTACTCTATAAAACTTGCCCTTAAGTCTTGGTGGCACATTGTTATCACATAAAATACCGGATGCAAGCCTCCACTTCATCCATCCCGCTCCGATGCGATGTGTGACATCTTCATCAATCTATCTTTTACCTTGGATAATAGACCCGAGATACTTAAAACTCGCTCTCTTAGGGATAACTTGAGCATCAAGCTTTACCTCTACATCTGCTTCATGGGTCCCGTCACAAAATTTGCACTCCAAGTATTCTGTTTTTGGTTCTACGTAATTTGAAACCTTTAGACCCAAGGTCTGTCTCCAAACCTCTAACCTCGCGTTAACTCCACTTCACGTCTCATCAATCAACACTATATCATCGGCAAATAGCATGCACCAAGTCACCTCCCCTTGGATGTGCCGCGATAGTACATCCATCGCTAAGGCAAATAAATACGGGCTAAGAACCGATCCCTGGTGCAACCCCATCACCACAAGGAAATGCTCTGAGTCACCACCCACAGTCCTCACTCGAGTCTTAGCATCATCATACATATCCTTAATCACCCTAATGTACGCTACCGGAATGCCACTAGCCTCCAAATACCTCCATAGGACCTCCCTCGGGACTTTATCGTACGCTTTCTCAACGTCAATAAAAACCACATAAAAGTCCTTCTTCCTCTCCCTGTACTGCTCCACTAATCTCCTAATCAGATAAATCGCTTTTGTAGTCGAACGCCTCGTCATGAATCCAAACTGATTCTCGGAAATAGACACACACCTCCTCACCCTGGCCTCCACCACCCTCTCCCAAACCTTCATAGTGTGACTCAATAGCTTGATACCCCTATAATTGTTGCTATTTTTTATATCACCCTTGTTCTTGTAAAGAGGAACCATCGTACTCCACCTCCCTTCTTCGGGCATCTTCTTCGTCTTAAAAATAACATTAAACAGCCCAGTGAGCCACTCCAAACTTTCTTGCCCCGCGCTTTTCCAAAATTCCACCGGGATTTTGTCTGGCCCCGTCGCTCTGCCGCTGCATATCTTACGCATCACCTCTTCCACCTCCTCGGCCGTAATCCGCCTACAGCACCCAAAATCCCGTTGGCTCTCAGAGTGCTCCAACTCACCCAGCACAGTGCGTTTATCCCCCTCCTCGTTCAACAGTTTATGAAAGTATGTCTGTCATCTTCTCCTAATAAGTTCCTCGTCCATCAATACTTTTCCATCCTCGACCTTGATGCGCTTGACTTGGTCTAAGTCACGGGCCTTCCTCTCCCTCACCTTCGCCAACTGGTACAACTTCTTGACCCCGCCTTTGCCCTCGAGCTTCTCGTACAAACAAGAAAACGCCACATTTTTAGTCGCCATAACTGCTAACTTTGCCTCTCTTTTTTCCCTTTGTAACACTCCTGATAAGTTCTTTTTTCCTCCTCGTTTGTACTCTCTACTAGATTCAAATAAGCAGCTTTCTTAGTTTCCACTTTACCTTGGACCTCTCCATTCCACCACCAGTCCCCTAACTCCTGAGCTTTGTCCTTGGTCAAATTACCCCACTTGATCTTAGGTTGCCTACACACCGTCCTCGTCCTCCTACTCCTCTTGATCTCCAGGTCCATAACTAGGAGCCTATGTAGGGTCGTGAGGTGCTCACTTGGGATGACCTTGCAATCAGTGCACAAACCTTTATTGCATTTCCTGTAGAGAAGATAATTAATCTGAGTCTTGCCCATTGAATTTCGGAATGTGACCAGGTGCTCTTCCCTCTTCGGAAAACTCGAGTTAGCTCTAACCAAATCAAAAGCTCTAGCAAAATCCAACAGTGAAATACCTCCCTCATTCTTATCCCAAAAACTGAACCCGCCATGCACATCATCATAACCCCTAGCACTAGCCCCAATATGGCCATTGAAATCTCCTCCAATGAACACCTTCTCTGTGTGCGGGATACTACGCACCAACTAGTCCAAATCCTCCCAGAATCGCTTATTGACCTCCCGGTCCAAACCTATTTGAGGAGCGTATGCACTAATCACATTTATAGTAAACCCCCCAACTACAAGCTTAATACTCATCAACCTATCATTTACCCTCCTAACCTCGACCTCGAGCTCCATGAGGTCCATGTTAACTAAAATACCTACCCCATCCTTACCCCCAACGCTTCCTGAGTACCATAGTTTAAACCCGTCTACATCTCGTGCCCTAGTACCCTTCCATCTAGTCACCTGAACACACGTTATGTTTATCTTCCTCTTCTAAAGAATCTTAAATAACTCTATAGACTTCCCCGTCAACGTCCCAATGTTCCAAGACCCAACTCTCAGCCTAGAGGCTTTCTTACCCCTTTCTCACTCCTGGACCCCAGTCCTAGCCCCACCCGAGTACATGACCTTACTCTCACATCATACACTACCGCCACTATAAGAAAAATATATTAGGTAAACACTACCACTAAGAACGAAGGACTACAAACTAGGAACCCCGAGAGCTAAAAACAACTCAAAGGCGCTACTAGGAGAACAATAATGCGAGCAGGCACTAGAACAGTGAATATACCACATCTAAGAAACTACCCTTATGCAAACAAAGAATTAAAAGGGATAGATGAAACCTTAAGCTTAAAACACGGGTAAAAAAGATAAAAAAACAAGCAAATGCTTTCTACCAAAAATAATCAATCCAACTACGGGTTACCGGCAAAGCAACCAAAACTAATAGATGAGTACACAAACCACAAATTTCCAGCAAGGCAACAGTAAATAGATGTGCGCAAAAACAATTCAAGAAAGATGGAACATGGATTACTGTTGGGGATGTCCGGACGCGCTTCCCAATCAGTTGAATATTGCTGCCTCCAATGCTATTGATTTCCACAATAGTCCAATTCAAACAAATTTCTCGAGATTTTTTTTTATTTTGAGGTTTTTCTGATTATCGGAAACAGTGACGGAATATTTTTCGAATCAGTTTGTATCATATCACAATCAAGAAAATTAGAAAGAGGGAATTATGGACGATCAAATTTCAATGGAGCCGGCGGATTTTCCAGAAACAAGAAAAAGAAGATGAAATATTCCTCTGAAGAAAAAGAAGATGAATTTTGAAGAAAAATTTCAAATTTGACAAAGTTCGCAGCAAAGGAGTGTCCCGGCTCACAAGGCAAGAAAGGGCGTGATGTTCTAAACGTCAATACCACACAAGAGGGGGTGATTTGTGTGGTGTCCGATTTTCGCGTGCAGTAGTTATAGAAGAACCAGGTTCTTCTATGTGTTCCAACTCTTATAGTTTGCGGAATAATAATTGCAGATTTGAAAGAACACAACAATTTTATGTGGAAAACACCTGGCTCAAAAGGTGAAAAAACCACAACCTACTTCCCAGTAGGATTTTTCCAAAATCTTCACTAAGTCAATGAGCCAAACAACATTTATAGAATAAACTCTTTTGTAAACCTAAGGACTAACTCTAATCCCCTTGTGGCAAACTATCCTCTAGTTATTTGCGACAAGCTTCAAGTTAACTCTAACTTGAATACTCAGTACCTATTACAACTTCTAGATAAAGCTGAAAGATACAATTTGTAATCCTCTACTACAAATAAACTAGACTAAAAGATAACAGATGAAGCTGGTTCTTCTAGCTGGTTCAAGTAGCTTCAGTGTCGCATAGGAATTCTCACACGAACTGCTTACAAAATTGCTTTGGTAATTTTGTTCTCAATTCTTGTTTTGCTTCTATGTTTGTGCGAACCTGTTCAATAAGAACACTTGACAATATATACGATCAGTAGACAATGAGATATACTAGAGTTCTGATGCAACTCTTCCTTGGTGGAAGAGTTCTAATTGATCTCAACTCCCTAGATCCTCTTCTATCTTGATTCTGTACTTACTAAATAAGGAGTCTATCTCCCTATCAATTTGCAACCTTTTCGATCAGGAAATATCTCTTCAGATCACTGATTGTGTTTATCCTCTATGTGTAATCACCTCATGTGCCATTAACTCTGCGTGTCTATGTCTCCAGTGATGGACCTGGTTCAACTCTGAATTCATTTGTCAATCTTCAAAACCATTCAGCTTCTTGATCCAACAAATTCCCCCTTTTTGATGATGACAAACTCTGTGCTTAAACATGTAATCACTTTAATCCAACATTGACACTTTTTATAGCGTTAAGCATTTATCATAAAGAACTAGGTTCATTAGGTTATAAATATCACAATTTTCAATATAGCACATCTTCCCCCTTTTGGCATCATCGAAAAGTTGCAAAGTGTTAGAATTACCAGATTTATAATAATTACTCATGGCCACTGAGGCAACTACAAGTGCGAACATGAATTAATCATCAATAGTAAACCAAGAATGCAAGCTATTAAAGAAAGTGAGACAAAGGTAAGATAAAAAATAGCACAATTCATTGATTAGATAATAGTTCAGTCACCAAACACACAAAGAAATAAAAATAGTCACAACCATGAGCAAAAGAAAGCAACAAAAAAATCCCGAACTGGGTCATAGAAGATTTAGGGACGACACAGGACACCTAAGGCTGGGAAGGGGTGGGGGATGAGTTCTTGGCTTGGAGAATAGAGAGCATTTGTTGAAGAATCCCTTCACTCTTCTCCTTTTCTTTGGCCAGTTCATCTTTGAGAGCATCCCGCTCAGCCTCAACTTCTGTAAGGCGGGTCTTAAATTGAAGGATTTCAGCATCCTTAACCCCCACCTTCATGCACAAGCGCCCTGACCTTGCTGTTCACAGGCATTTTTCTTGATGAACCATGTTCATCATCAGGAACATTCACAGCATAGTCACATGTCAGAAGCGTGTTCTTCCCAAAATGATCCTTGCCATTTCTGCCTTCTTCGCAAGCACTTTAAAGTGAGCCAACACAGTCGTTAGGATGAACCCATATGGGATAGCATGGGCCTTGGAGCCATTAACCACCCTGTCCAGTAACTGAAAAATGAAAGAGGGACAGTTGATTTGCCGTCCACTGTCCATGCACTCCATGAGAGTTAAATCCATGTAGTTTTCTATGTGCCTCCTCTCTTGCCTGGGCAGTATGCATTTATTGACAAACTCAAAAACCGCTTTGTGCTGAGGCTTCATCTCGCTTTTGTACACAGCCCTTGGTTCCATCTCTTCATCATTGTCACTGAACCTCCTGGTGATTTGGAGTGCAGAAGGAAGGCCATCCAAGTTGGGCCACCTCTACCTTGTATAATCATCATATCCATCAGAGGGAATCCCAAGAATATCCCATCTCTTTGGCATCGAAGGGGATTTTAATCCCATTTACCTGACTGGAGACCCTTCCATCCTTGACCTCTGCATTTTCCATGAACTCGACAATTTCACTCCTGGCCAGCCGTCCATCAAGTTGAAGGACCATGTCCTTCCATCCCTGCACATCCAGAGTGTCCACAAGGTAAATCATGACTGATATCCCTCAACAACCTTCCTTTCAGTATCGTGCGCTTCCCAAACTTGGTTAACTTGTCTGTCTCTCCACCAGACTCCTCTTCTTCTTCACCACTCCACTCATTATCATCATCAAATTGAACCTTCTTTGAGCTGGACCTAGTTCGCCTAGCAACAGTCGAGGGTGTAGCAGACACAGATGCTGACTTCTTGGAAGAAGTCTTGGCCTTCTTTGATTTGGGTGTCTCAGTCTTCTGCCATTTGTTCCTCTTGATGGACCAAGTCCATCTCCTCAACATCAACAGCCTCTGTGGGCTCAAACACTTTTTCCTTCCCCTTTTCAACTTTCTTTCTCCTACTCTCCCTCAAAGCTTTTTGCAACTTCTCTTCACTCTGCCTCATTGCACTTCTTGTAGTGCGACCTCTAGAAATGGAAGTTTCAGTAGAGGGAGTGGCTTTTATTTTCTTGCATGCCACTGTAGGATCAACTTTCTTGGTCTTGGGGGTACTCTTCTTTTTGGGTTTATATCTCTCCCATAATTTTCTCATACGTTCTGCCAAAGTTTCCTCAATGGATGAACCAGGTTCATCAGTTGCATGTTGAAGATTTTCCAGCCCTTCTGCAGCCTCTCTAGAATTACTTCCCCCTAAATCCTTGGCACCCTCTTCAACAACCATTGGGACAGTACCGCAAATTTCCAGTGGAGTACCTTCTTCCCATGTTCCCCTCTCAGTACTACTTCCGCCCTCTCTCTCATTTCTTTCACAATGTTATTTTTACCGCCTCTTCTTCTCCTATCAGGAATTTCCACATCCACTATAGACCCAATTAAAACAAACCTATTTTCAGAAGTGATGTCTCAGACCCAATTTTAGATGATGCCTGTTCAGATTCAGAAGAACCAGTTGCTTCCCCCTCAGTGGCGGACTTGAAGGAGTCATTAGAGGTCTCAGATTCTTGATCCTGGCTAGCTTGAAGCTTCGCGTTCAATTTCCTAGCTAGAGAGCCAGAGGCCACAGTCTTTCTGGCTAGCATTTTTACACGCCTTCTCCTGGGTTCTGGATTAGGGCTTGGTTGTACAACATGAGTGATTGGAGGAGACGGAACATGGTTGTTTTGAGGGGTGGAAGAATGTGATTGAGATTGGGTGGAAGAATTTGATTGAGATGGGGTGGAACCAATATCTTCAAGCGTGATATTGTAGTCAGGTGTAGTTGAGGAGGACGTAGCGGGAGGTGGTGTGGATGACATGGTTATGATTTTTGGTAAGGAGGAAGATTACGATCAAGGTATTTGAGCAGAAGGTTGAACGAGTTTCGGCGTTGATGCCTTTAGGAAGAGAAGAGAGTGAAGAATTAGAGAAGTGATGATGAGTTTTTAAAGGCTTGGTTAATAAATTCACAACGGGTGTAATTTTTGGTCAAGTGGGAGTCTAATCGGTTCAGGAGTGTCAGGTGATAAGTGGCGGTTATGACTCCCCTATAATCTAGTCTATTTTAATTTGATTGGACTTTTTGGAACGGGTTCAAATTTGGGATAAGTACTTAGATTGTAAAAAGAACTTATTATGGATAGAGTCCTGCTCATCAATAACTATCAATATTTCAATATGTGTATAGTGATGAGCACATACCTTGTCTGTCTGATGAACCAGCAACGATGAACCAGGTTCATCTTGTTAGAATCTCTTGATTAGGCCTCAATTTACAAAAATAGAAAAACATCATTAGTAACCAAGGAATCATATTAACACATGGAAAGAAAGTATGCCTTTTAAGGCATGAGACTGAGAAATGATTATTCTAATTATTTACACATTTCAGAATTCCTAGCCAATTTTATTTTTTCATTTTTGTTTTGAACTGGTTCAATTAGGTGATCTTAATCATCCCTAATTCTAACATGTTTCTCTCAAAATGCTCTCTACTTAGTTCTTTAGTAAAGATGTCAGCAATTTGTTTGTCAGTAGCACAGAATTCAATAGAGATCATTCCCTTCTCATAGTTGTCTCTTAGGAAATGGTGTCTAACATCTATGTGCTTTGTTCTTTTATGATGAACAGGTTTCTTTAATCATACTAATAGCACTAGTGTTATCACAGACGATAGGGATGCATCCAACCTCCATACCAAAGTCCATCAGTTGTTTCTTAATCCATAGTAGTTAAGCACAACATGAGGCTGCAGCCACGTACTCAACCTCAGCAGTAGATAGAGCTACTAAATTCTGTTTCTTAGTGGCCCAAGACACAATACATGAGCCCAAGAAGTGTGCCATACCTGAGGTGCTCTTTCTATCTACCAAGAAGCCTGTATAGTCAGCGTCAGCATATCCCACAAGATCGAAATTACTACCTTTAGGGTACCAGAGACATAGGTCAGTGGTGCCTTTTAGATATCTCAGGATTCTCTTCACTGCAGTTAAATGGGACTCCTTGGGATTACCCTGAAATCTTGCACAAAGCCCTACGCTGAAAACAATGTCAGGTCTACTGACAGTAAGGTATAATAAATACCCAATCATCCCTCTATACAACTTTTGATCAACAGATGAACCAGGTTCATCTACATCTAGTTTTGTGGTTGTTGCAACGGGAGTGTCAATTTCTTTTGAGTCTTCCATTTTAAATCTTTTGAGCAACTCTTTCACATATTTTTGCTGATGGATCATAGTTACATTTGAATTTTGTTTAATTTGTAAGCCTAAAAAGAAATTAAGCTCACCCATCATGCTCATTTCAAATTCACTCCCCATTAGTTTAGCAAATTCCTTACTTAGTTTTTTAGAAGTTGACCCAAATATTATGTCATCTACATATATTTGTACTACCAAGAGATCCTTACCTTTTTCCCTCAAGAACAAGGTGTTGTCAATTTTACCTCTTTTGTAGTCATGTTCCAGCAGGAATTTAGATAGTCGTTCATACCATGCTCTTGGTGCTTGATTGAGTCCATACAATGCCTTGTCAAGTTTGTACACATGGTCTGGAGTCTCCTTGCTTTCAAATACCGGAGGTTTCTTTACAAATACTTCTTCTTTTAGGTATCCATTCAGAAAAGCACTCTTGACATCCATTTGGTAGAGGGTGAATTCCATGTAGGCAGCAAATGCTATGAGGATCCCGATTGCCTCAAGCCTTGCCACAGGAGCAAAAGTTTCATCATAGTCTATGGCCTCTTCTTAACTATATCCTTGGACCACCAATCTAGCCTTGTTTCTTGTAAATGTCCTATCTTCATCAAGTTTGTTTCTGAAGACCCACTTTGTGCCAATCACTGATCTATCTAGTGGTCTGGGTACCAGATGCCAAACTTGACTTCTTTCAAATTGATTGAGTTCTTCTTGCATGGCATTTACCCAGTCTGTATCCTGTAAGGCTTCAACAACATTTTTGGGTTCAATCACGGATATGAAGGCATCAAAAGCACACATATTTTTTAGAGAGGATCTGGTTTTGATTCCAGATGTTAGATCAGTTAGGATGTTCTCAATGGGGTGAGAGCTCTGATATCTGTGTGGTTTTAAAACCAATTGGTCACAACTTGATGATCCTATAGTGCCTTGTTGTTGTGGAACAGGATTAGGGACAGGCTCCAATGAGGTTTACTGTTGAGTTCCCCCTGTCAGGTTGCTCAGAGTAAATGGACCTGCTCCATCACCTGTTCCTTCTTCCATCGTTGCTCCAATTTGATCGTAGTTTCTGACCAGCCCAATTTCCTCATCTTCATGTTCCTGTCTCTCAGAAAGAATGTTAGTTTCATCGAAAACAACATTCGCATTTTCTTCTACACACATAGTTCTTTTTTTTATATACCTTATAAGCCTTACTATGTGAGGAATATCCCAACAATACTCCCTCATCACTTCTGGGATCAAACTTACCAAGGGAGTCCTTGCCATTGTTGTGCACGAAGCACTTGCATCCAAAAGCCCTAAGATGAGATATATTGGGCTTTCTCCCTTTAAGTAACTCATAGGGAGTCTTCTCTACAAGTGGTATAGTCATGCACTTATTTATGATGTAACATGTAGTGTTTATTGCTTCTGCCCAGAAACTATGAGGTAGTTTACTAGAAAGAAGCATGGTTCTAGCTATATCTTCAAGAGTTCTGTTCTTTCTTTCAACAACTCCATTTTGTTGTGGAGTTCTAGGGGCAAAAAAGTTATGATCTATGCCATGTTCATCACAAAATACAGCAAACTTTGCATTTTCAAATTCAGTGCCATGATCAGACCTTCTTGATGCAAGTTGATTTCTTAATTGTTTCTGAGTTCTTCTAACAAAGGAAGTAAACATATCAAATGCTTCATATTTAGATGTTAGGAATTATGTCCAGGTAAATCTAGAGTAGTCATCAACAAGCACCATTACATATCTCTTACCACCTCTGCTCAATGTTCTCATATGACCGCATAGATCCATATGAACCAGTTCCAACAACCTGGTGGTACTTATCATTTTCTTGCTTTTGAAAGAGGACCTTACCTGCTTCCCCCTTGCACAATCCTCACAAACTTTATCTTCCTTGAACTTAATGTTAGGGATACCTATCACTAGGTCCTTGGAGACTAGTTTGTTGAGCTGATTTAGACTTTCATGTCCAAGTCTTTTGTGCCAAAGGAGGGGATCACTGTCCAACGCACTCAAACAAGTTAATTCATTTTCTCATAGTGTGGACAGGTCTATGATATAGATATTTTCACTCGTTTTCCCTGCAAAACAATCTTGTTAGTGATAAGATTAATCACAAAACATTTTGTAGAAGTGAATGCAACCAGGTTACCTTTGTCACACAGTTGTGACACATTGATCAGGCTATATTTCAAGCTATCTATCAAGTACACATTCTCAATGGAACGTGTGTCATCCTTACCTACCTTTCCAACCCCAATAATTTCACCTTTCTTCCCATTTCCAAAGGAGACATTTCCTCCTTTGAGGTTTTCAAGTGAAAGGAATTGTTCCGTGTTCCCTGTCATGTGTTTTGATCAGCCACTATCTAAGTACCATATTTGACTGCTTCCTTTCACTTGGACCTACAAAATAAAATCATGGGTTATTCTTAGGAACCCAAACTAGTTTGGGTCCTTTTCTATGAGAAAAAGGATGAATTAAGCTTTTTCTGGCCCAATTTGGCAGCCAATTTTTCTTTCGAACAAAACTTTTATTCTTTTGACTAGCCTGCTCTTTTGCATTGCATTCAATTTTGTAGTGACCAGTCTTACCACAGTGGGTGCATATTTTGTTCTCAAGAAATGTAAGGTACTTACTTTTGGAATCCCATTTAGGCAGTTGACTCCCAAAGCCAAGTCCTCTTCTGTTGCTACTGTGATTTTCTTGAAGCCATGTCAAGGCATCAGAAGATTTATTCCATTTTCATGTTCGATCCAATTCATGTTTGACCTTTCCAAGTTCCTCTTTTAGCACTCTTATTTGTTCATCTTTATTATACAACTCATCCTTTAGTTTGCCTACATTTTCTTCTAACATGAGTTGAGAGTTGTCAGCTGTCTTCTTGCTAGTTCCTAGTTTCAGTTTTAAATTTTCAGATTTTAACTCTAGGACCTTAGTTTCAAGTGGATGAACTTGGTTCTTCAAGGCAGTGTTTTTATCTACACATTCACTTACTCTGAGCTCCACGTTCTTACACTTTGCTTTTAACATTACACATTCCTTAGACAACTGTTCTTTTTCTTTATTTATTTCTTCAGAATCGTCAATGAAGTCAAGTAACAATTCAGAGAGTTTTTCTTTAGATAGGAACTTAATCTTATTTTTCAGATGAGATATACTTACCTTTGGTTCTTCATATGATTCCTCATCTGATTCACCAATTTCCATAAGCGTTTGTTCATCTCCATCTTCATCTTCTGATTATTCGTCTGAGCTTTCTCCTCAAGCAGCAACCATAGCTTTCGTTGTGTTTTTCTTAGGATGAACCAGTTCCTTCTTCCGGTTCCTTCGCTCAGATCTTTCCCTTTTCCATTCCACTTCCCACTGAGGACAGTTCTTGATATGATGATCTGTTTTTTCACATTTATAGCATCCCTTGTTGGTGGGCTTTTCTGGAGCCTTTGCCTTGTTGTAGTTTCCACCTCTTGTGATGCCCTTTTCCCCAATGAGATAGTTTCTAAATTCCTTGGTGATCATATCCATCCCATCTTCCTCCAGATCTTCTCCCTCAGTGATTCTCAATGCCAGACTTCTTTCCTTCTTGGGAGTATCCATCTTCATTGTCTGTCTTCTATGTTCGTAAGCAATGAGATTTCCAATTAGCTCATCCAACCTGAGGGTTTCCATGTTCTTGGATTCCTGGATAGCAGTGATCTTACTTTCCCAAGAGATTGGAAAAACCCTTATCAAAATTTTCTCAACCCTTTCTGCTTCAAGAACCACCCTTCCAAGAGACTTGAGTTCATTGGTCAGTGTAGTGAACCTTGTATACATCTCTTGGATGGTCTCTCCTTCTTTCATGGTGAAATTCTCATATTGAGAATATAGTAGAGTTCCTCTTGACCTTTTCACTTGAGGTGTTCCTTCATGAGCCACTTGCAAAGTGTCCCAGATTTCTTTGGCAGTGGTGCAGCTTTGAATTCTACTATACTCGTCTGGACCAAGTCCACACACTAGCCACTTCTTAGCCTTAGTATTTTTCTCCCATTTTCTTAAGTCTTCAGCAGTGCAATCAGCTCTAGTCTTTGGCACGTCTATTCCTTCAGCAGTCTTTTTCATGGTAGCCAAAGGACCATCAGTAACTATGTCCCATAGTTCATAGTCTTCCCCAATTAAGTGATCATTCATCCTGTTCTTCCACCAGGAGTAGTACTAGCCGTTGAAGAGTGGTGGCCTAGAAGTTGATTGTCCTTCCCAATTCCCAGGTGGTGCACTCATCTTGATCTTTTCCTAAGGTGTTAGCTTCTTCAAGGATAACCTGCTTTAATACCAATTGATATTCTAAACGTCAATACCACACAAGAGGGGGTGATTTATGTGGTGTCCGATTTTCGCGTGCAGTAGTTATAGAAGTACCAGGTTCTTATATGTGTTCCAACTCCTACAGTTTGCGGAATAATAATTGCAGAAATGAAAGAACACGATAATTTTACGTGGAAAACACCTGGCTCAAAAGGTGAAAAAACCACGACCTACTTCCAGTAGGATTTTCCAAACTCTTCACTAAGTCAATGAGCCAAACAACATTTAAAAAATAAACTTTTTTCTAAACCTAAGGACTAACTCTAATCCCCTTGTGGCAAACTAGCCTCTAGCTATTTTTGACAAGCTTCAAGTTAACTCTAACTTGAATACTCAGTACATATTACAATTGCTTCTAGATAAAGCTGGAAGATACAATTTGTAATCCCCTACTACAAATAAACTAGACGAAAAGATAACAGATGGAGCTGGTTCAAGTAGCTTCAGTGTCGCACAGGAATTCTCACACGAACTGCTTACAAAATTGCTTTGGTAATTTTGTTCTCAATTCTTGTTTTGCTTCTACGTTTGTGTACACCTATTCAATAAGAACACTTGACAATATATAGGATCAGTAGACAATGAGCTATACTAGAGTTTTGATGCAACTCTTCCTTGGTGGAAGAGTTCTGATTGATCTCAACTCCCTAGATACTCTTCTATCTTGATTTTGTCCTTACTGAATAAGGAGTTCATCTACATATCAATTTGCAACCTTTTCGATCAGGAGATATCTCTTCATATCACTGATTGTGTTTATCTCCTGTGTGTGATCACCTCACGTGCCATTAACTCTGCGTGTCTATGTCTCCAGTGATGGACCTGGTTCAACTTTGATTTCATTTGTCAATCTTCAAAATCATTCAGCTTCTTGATCCAACAGGGCGCAACACACAAGAAGTGCAGTCCGCAGAGGTGTTTTGCAGCCACTGAAGCAAGTGCGGACCTTCTGCGGCCACAAAACTGATGAAGAAGCTCAGCAATACTTTAAGCAGAAGTGTGGACCGCACATGAACTGTGCGTCCACTGAACATGGTCCGTACTGAAAATAATTCGAAAGTTCAGAGAAGTGTGCAAATGACCAAGACTGAAGTCTTGCCTGAAGTGCGGACCGCACAAGAATATGCGGACACAGAAGCTGCATTGCAGCCGCAGACCAAATTGTGTGGTTGTAGAATCCAGTTCCTTGCCGAACTAAGAAATGTGTGGACCGCACATGGAATTGAGCGGCCGCAGAACCTCCCGAGAGGCATTTTTTTTCAGCGAATTTTGAGCCACTATAAATAGACGGGAATCACATTTTTAGGTAAAGTTTTGAAGTTCAAGCAATTGTAGCCGTTGTAGTTTTCTATTTTAGGGAATCTGTGATCATTTTGGGATCAAAACATCATAGTTAATCATTTTAATTTTATATTGTGAGTTTAATTAGTATTTCTTCTTTATTTTCTTTATTTTCTACTATGAGTAGCTACACTTTTACTAGAGTTGAGACCCAACCCTAGTATGTAGACCTTTTGGGTATTTAATATAATTCTTGTTTATGATTGGATGTTGATTATTTAGCATTGTTTATGCTTTAATTTTAGAACTAATAGTTACAAATATTAATTCATGCCTTTTGACTTGGTCTTTACTTGAGAAAGAGGGACCTAATTTAGGAAAACTTGGCTAACAAGAAATTGGGATAATAAGAATTTGATTAGTCTAATTAAAGGGTTTAAACTATAGATAGGAAAACCCAACTTGATTTCATATCAACTATTTATCTAGATACCCATTTGGGCTTAAGAAAGCCAAATTGGGAAAAATCACTCTATGACCGAGAGGTATTGAGTGAGTAACTTAGAGTTGAGAGCTACAATATACCCCGATCAATAAAACAAGTGTTAACGTACTTAACCCATTAGGTGAACACCTAGGTGAAGGTCGCATCCCTGGGCCTTTTAACCATTTTGTAAAACAACAAAAATAATTACTCGCTTTCTAGTTTCTTCTCATTGTTAGTGTTAATTTAGAAGTAGAAAACAAAATCCCTTGTTTGGAAACGCAATTTAGTTATTTCATTTGCTCTTATCAAGTGTATACCCTAACACTCATATTAAACTCCATGTGGAAATAGACCCCGATTCTTGTTAGGTACTATTCTTCCAACGACGTTTCCACTCACTATTGAGTGCAGATTGGACGTGGATCATGTTTATATAAGATGATGAGCGTGTTGTGTGTGTGTATGTGTGTGTGCGCGCGCGCAATGAGTATTCAGGCTCGAGATAGATTCTATCTCACTATATGATTTATTTTATTACATGTTTTACTTGATTCTATATATTATTCAATTAATTATCTACGAGAGCACAAGAAATCGTGCAAGAGAAATGTTGAGGCTATTAGTACCGTATTTTGAACATGTTGAGAAAACCATGAGACTTATATACTTTCCTCGAAGATAGACACATGTATGTTATGAACACATATCCGTACTTGCTCTTGTGTTGTGATTTGATTGGGTCGTGACAGAAGCCTGAATGTAGGATCCGTCAAAAAAATTAAACATATGTTAGACCTTGTTCTAGTGGAAAGATAACCTGAAAAGGTATTGTAACCAAAGTAATGGCCTATATTGATTATTATTTTACTTAATAATTTTACAAGAAGAATAAGACATGTTAATGTAGGTGGACCTAACTCACCAACGATTAAAAAATGGCCTAAAAAGATTCTCACGTCAGAGACGAACTTATTAAATCTTATTGGTTGTCTTTGTTCCTATTTTTTATTCAAAAGGCTTCTATTATATCATGCCTTGCCCGAAAAAAGGAAAAGATTTAATTTTTAGTAACCTCATTATAATATAATGAAGTTGTTATGTGTTGCATATAAATCAAAAAGTACTAAATAATGAGAAATGAAATCAATATATAGTATAAAAATCATATTTTTTTCATTTGATAAAATCCAAAATAGTATTTCTTACTAAAATCTTATTATATGGGTATTTCACTAATCATTGCTGGAGATAAAAGAAATAAGTTTCTTCACTTAGTTCTCTTCTTGTTCCAATCAATCAAAACTTTTGTAGAGGGGCCAGGGTTTTTGGCGAAGGATTTCTTTGCAAATGGAGTTGGTTGGAAGGTTGCAATTGGAGGTGGCCTTTTACATATGGGTTTAGTATTTACAAAGTCATCTGAGTCTCACATGGCCCCCCTTATGTCAATTTTTAACTTGATTATGTTAGTAAGACTAAATGTGCTCCACTTTAACAAAATTAACGGATTAAAGATGTTCTGGTTATATTTGAAGGACAATAATAAACCTATTTCATAGATAAGGGACAATTCAAATCAAAAACTTCATACAATCATGAAGTGTTTAAGACACGAATTTCAAAAATCTAATAGCCACATAGATGTTATGTGTTATGACATGATCAACACCATGAATTGTAAAAATACTCTTTCTATCTTAAAATTCCATACCATGTCGAACTAAAATATATAAATTGGAATGAAAAGGGCAGCACATATTTTGTATGTGATTCAACCATATTGATTTATCAAGTTCGTCATCAATTTGTGCGATAATGCATTCTCTCTTTATGACAAAAGAAAAACTAAAAAAGAAAAAAGACCTTTCGGTTATATTTGCAATTGACTTGCTATTTCAAGATACTTCTCTTTTTTTCCCTATTTGGTGTTCAATATTTTATTTATTTTTGGGTTCGACTATTTTAGATTTGCATCGGAAAGCTCCACCTTGAGGTGTAAATAGCTCACTACCAAAGACGATCCAGACCAAAGCTCGAACCCCAGATTTTCATTAAGGATGGATGAGTATGTATCACTCCAATACAATATTTGGTGGTCAAGACACTCCAATTCCACTATGTTGTACTGTTGAAAGAGAATAATAGTGGCACAGTTGTCCATGCAATATATGCTCAAATTATAAAAAATTTGATGCATTTAATAATCTTACAAGACCTGATATAGTATATGTTGCGTGTAGATTGAGTAGATGTAATTGAAATCTCAATCAAGAGTGTTAATCTAAATAAGTTAGAAATAATAAGATATTTGAGAGGCACCACGAATTGTCATAACAACGAATAGTAAATCTTTTTACAATAAAATATTTGAGAGGCACCATGAATTGTCATATCCCGAATAGTGGATTTTTTTCACCTTAAAAGGTTAATATGATGCAAACTGGATCTCTAATTCAGATGACAAAATTCACTAGTAATTATTTGTTCACCATAGGTGGTGGTGCAATAACATGAAAATCAGTCAAACAAATGATCATTGCTCTGGAGTTGGATAATTGAGCCTGAATGGCTATGTTATTTCTTGGCTAATATTCATTTAACGAAGGATATGTTGCCTTTTGTATCTGTATATTGTCAAGCGGTAATTACTATTATACGACATAATGTAATTAAGCAGTTGCTAAGAGATGGACTCCATTGACCATGTGAAGTCAGAAGTGGCTGATTCTCTAAGTAAATCAGTAGAAACAAAATTAATTATTTAAACCTAAAAAGAGATGGTATTTACACTAATAAGATGCCAATAGAGATGATAATCCGGCCCATATAATTTACGAAGAAGGTTCATAAGGATAATAGAATCGATATTGATATTGAAAAGCTATAAAATGAGTGTCTGACTGCTACAAGTTGAAAGGATGAGTAATAACTATCAATAAGTGCATATTCCTTATATATTCTGTATTTAAAACAGTATACACTTGACGAATTCACCTATGTGAGAGTGCAATAGGCCTTACTCTTATGAGATTTTTGCCAAATCTCTAGAATACTCATGAATAACCAAGTACGTGCACGACTTATTCGCGCAAAACCATGTCAAGCATCAAAATAGTGAGGGTCAAAATATGATAGGTAAATATCTGACTTATACTAAGAATTATTGATTTATAAAAATAATATATTTTCACCAGTAAATTTATGAGTCAAATTTTATCGGTATAAATTTGGTTCACATGCCAAAAGACACCAAACATATTGAATTGGAATCTTTTTATATTTGCCAATAACAACAATAAACCCAGTGTAATCTCATAAGTGGGGTCTGAGGAGGGTAGTGTGTAAAAAACCTTACCTCCTCCCTTGAAGGTAGAGAGGTTTATTCGATAGACCATTGGCTCACGAAAAGCAGTTAAAAAGATAAAATAAATTTAATCATACCACCAACAGTGACAACAACACGATAGTAAGAAATCGAAACAAAAAGAGCAACAGGTAAAAAAGGACTAACACGAATACTCTCGACTACCTACTAGCCGTCTACCTTGTTTCTCGACCTCCACACCTTCCTATCAAAGGTCATGTCCTTGGTAAGCTGAAGTAACGTCATATCCTGCCTAATCACCTCACCATAATACTTTTTTGGCTTGCCTCTACCTCTTTTGAACCCCTCTTATACCAACCTCTTTCACCTCCTCATTGGGGCATCTGTGTTTATCCTCTTCACATACCCAACCCATCTAAGCCGAACTTCCTGCATCTTATCCTCCACGCTCTAGTCCGGATATTTTCATTACTAATCTTATACATTCTTGTAACCCACACATCCATCTCAACATCCTCATCTCAGCTACTCTTACCTTCTGGATATGCGAGTTTTGACTGGCTAACACTCGGCCCCATACAATATAGTCAGCCTAACCACCACTCTGTAAAACTTGCCTTTAAGTTTAGGAGGCACATTCTTATCACATATCTTTTTATATTTACCGAAGTTTTATAACTTATTTACCCGATTTTAGATAAGGTTTCTGATTTATATAAAGTGGCTAAAGTTTTTTACAAAACATATACAAATTCACTAAAAAGATACGATTTATATACAAATTGAATACAGTTTTAGTAGTACAAAATTCGATAAAAAGCTACAATTTACATACAATTTGTATATAATATTTTTGTACAGAATCCGATCAAAAGATTACATTTATACAACTTGTATACAATTATGTTAGTTGTATATATTTTATGTGACAAATATACACCCGACATACAAAATATATATATATATATATAGTTTAGGGGCATTTGCACCTATACCCGCTTTTTGGGTCACGTTTTTAACTTATATCCGCTTTGCAAAAAAAAATTCAAGCGTACCCACTTTTCGCATAAACTTCACGCATACGGGCCTGAAGTAGCAAAGGCAATCACACAAACTTCAGCATTCTAGGAGACGGGCCTGAAGTTGTTTGTAATTGCTGAACGTAAGCATTCTACTAGCTGAAGTTTTGTTCTCTATTTGCTGTACTTAAGCATATTTTAGCTGAAGTTTTGTCCTGGATTCAATAGTTTTGTCGTAAAGCTTTTTCAAAAATTTCAGCAGAAAATGCTGAAGTTATTCAGTTCATTTGTAAAAACTTCAGCACTTAATAAGCTGAAGTTTTGTCCTGGATTCAATAGTTTTGTCGTAAAGCTTTTTCAAAAATTTCAGCAGAAAATGCTGAAGTTATTCAGTTCATTTGTAAAAACTTCAGCACTAAATAAGCTGAAGTTTTGTCTTGGAGTCATAAAGTTTTTCAAAAACTTCAACAGAAGCTGCTGAAGTTATTTAGTTCGTCTGTAAAAACTTCAGCACTTAATAAGCTGAAGTTTTGTCCTGGATTCATTAGTTTTGTCATAAAGCTTTTTCAAAAACTTCAGCAGAAGATGCTGAAGTTATTTAGTTCTTTTGTAAAAACTTTAGTACTAAATAAGCTGACGTTTAGTTTTGTCATAAAGCTTTTTCAAAAACTTCAGCATAAGATGCTGAAGTTATTTAGTTCTTTTGTAAAAACTTTAGTACTAAATAAGCTGACGTTTAGTTTTGTCATAAAGCTTTTTCAAAAACTTCAGCATAAGATGCTGAAGTTATTTAGTTCATTTGTAAAAACCTCAGCACTAAATAAGCTGAGATTTTGCACAAGTCGCCGGAAGAAGGAGCGCCTGAAGTTGTAAAACTTAGGGTATAAGTTAGATAATTTTAAAAATATGGGTACAGGTTAAATGGGGGCGACCAAATAGGACGCCCCGTGCAATTTTACGTTTGTTTATGTCTTCTTCTTCGAGTTTCAATCCGTACCAAAATCAACTCGAGTCTTCACCAAGTTTACTAAAAATTGAGATATGAACTCCAAAGGATATTCCTAGTTATTTGCAACAACACTCAATTCAAACAATAATAATTATGCAAACTTCAATTTTTGAATTCAAAGTTTCAAAATTTCTTAATGGTTGTCAATGGAGTTTAAGCTCATGTTCATGTTTCACACACCCAAATGATTAATGCATCCAACAAGCTAATTTTCATCCCACTAGATAAGATATTGCTTCATGCGCTGGAATGGGTGTGGAAAGGTTATAGAGTCTGCTTTCAGTGGCTAGAACACCTCTTTCAATGCAAAAGTTGTGTACATATTTCGATTAAATACATAATTGATAAATTGTATATCAAATTATAATTAAGTTAAAACTTCTCTAATAATAAGATAGTATAGCTAGGTAAAAATCTTGTATTGCATTTGAACCATTCAAATCTATCAAATCTTATTCTTCTATTTTTGACCCTTTTATTTCTACTTTTTTAAAAATACTGTAGGGAAATGTTGACCACATGAATTATGGGTTGAGGACAAATGGCAAATAAAATTAGCTAAAGGCTTTATGAAGGAAAGATCATAGACATTTGTTTATAAGTAGTAGTCAAATGGAAGAAGACCAGACAAGTGGCAAAAGAAACTACAGCACTTGTTGTGAGTAGAGGCCTTCCTTAGGCCTATAAATAGCAATACTTTTTCCATTATTTTTCAATCATAAGCAAGCACTACAAGCCTTCTTGACTCGCGTTAGCTTTTTTCCTTTTAGTATAGTAGTTGTCATTTTCTATACAAAATTGATTGTCATTGCTTTATCTCCTTCCGAACTTCCACCTGCTGAACATCATTTGTTAACGTTAAGCTTGTTTAATGCTAAAGAAATATTTCACATTGTTGACATAGTATCTTACAACAAATACTAGCACGATGTATCTCCTAAAAAATAATTACTTATTTTTATTGTAATTCAACAATAAAAAAATTCAATTTCAATTTAATTTTGAGAAGTACATTAGACTAGTCTAATATAAAATATATAAATTAACTTGAAACTTAAGGAAGCAATTCAATAATGTTCAGCATGAACAATGTTAGAGAAATGGCAATAGTATCTTAAAAGGGAAGAGTCTGTCATTAGTAAAATATAATAATTAATCAAACAGGGATAATATTAGAAAGGAGAATTTATTATTTTCTACTTAGTTAATATTGATTATGAATAGTTTAAATAATTGTTATAAGAAAATTAAAACAAGGGAGATAAACATAATATTGCAACATCGAGAGAGGTTAACATGAATGGAATTATCCCAAAGTTAATAATTAGTGAAATTATGTCAGACCTAAGAAGATGTCCCAAGATGAAGTGACAGCATAATCATGTGTAAGTTGATAATGAGTAAAAGAAAAGAATAACATTTGACGGGACCTAAACGCAATTCAAGCTAAACATCCAACTCCAATCAAAGTAGAAGAAGCAGCACATGCTATCAGGAAAATTAGTAAATTCTCCTTTAAACGACATTCTTAGCTCTGAGAAAGAATGTGCGTCCCACTGCACTTTCTTTTTGCATATCCCCAACAAAGAATATGGCAACTCACTTGAACACGAGAAAACAACAACGTAATTCAAAAGAAGCAACTTAGAGACATTTTGAGCGTAATTCAAATCCTACTGACATCCCACTCGCATCAATCTTAGATGACTACTGGACAGTGTTGAATATTCTGAAAAGAACAAAAAGAATCTAAACATATCACAAAGGCCAGTATATGCCATGCTGCTGGGAAAGAAAGCTTCAATACCATTCACACACAGGTATTTAAAAGGAAAGAGAAAATAGACTCAGCAAAGTGATAATCATACACATAATTCTCACAACTTGGTCTCAAAACCCTAAAAAGAGCAGCTTCGTGACCCTTTCATGCATGCACACAGGTTAGAATCTCCGCCTCGGACTTCTAGAACGATGGCCACACGGTGATCTGCACAAATAAATATCAAATAAGCACCCGCTGCATTTTAGTTAATACTTCAACAACTCAACCGCTAGTAGTATGGAAGAGTATATTTTCTTCTCCGAAAAAAAAACATATATTTTCTAATATTTTTTCTTTTCCGAGATAAATTAATAAACTTTAAGAGGAGGAGAAGACGCCCTTGATTTTAAGGTCTCACCACGAACTCAGAAGGTTATTTTTTTGATAACCCTGGTGTCCAGGTGCACGCCCACGACCAATTCCACTGGATACCTGCTACCTCCCTTAAACATGTTTCCAGTTTCCTTTTTAGAATGTGCTATGGGAAACTAAAGATCTCTCTTACAAAGATTCCTTCACCAAACTGAGAATGTGATCAACCAGGGTAACAACTAAGCTTCAATCTCAAACTAGTTAGGGTCAGCTACATGAATCCTAAGTCTATGTTTTCGCTCCATTTTGACATGTTTCATTCTGATACTCCATAGTTCGGAGTTCTCCAAAACTAGAAACTCCCTGTACAAATCTCTAAATACACTACAAAGATTATTAACATAACATGTAAGTGACGGACACGACTAAGCTTTAATCCGGTATGTGGATTTTTTGTTTCCATTGCATTCTTTTTGTCTGCTTAGTATGAACTCCCAGAGATTGCAAGTATTTGAGGAGACTTCCTTTCACGAGATTTTAGGTCTATCCTATCCCCTTTTAACACCTTCAGTCATGAGAGTTCAATTATGTAACCAATGCCATAAAGTTTTTACATGCATCTCACACACTACGCTAGTAAAATGAGACAGGCAATTTAAGCTGTTGGTTGCTACGCTCTCTGATTGTTTGCTAACTCAAAAAGGAATAGTCTAGATTTATCTGTCCATTAGATCAGATGTAGCTTCGACAATTTAGCTATTAGTGATTGTAGTTAAACTTTGGAGCACCCGTGAAGCTGGAGTTTACCTGTTGGCCATATGAAGCTTTAGGACAGATATAGCCTCATAATCTGACTAGTGATGATTTATTAACTAGAACTAGACCTGATGTAGATCTTGTATGCAAGTTGAAAGTCAAAGCAGACACAACATACCCTAATTCAGCAACAACCAAGATTGTGCATAACATGATATGTTGGTCGTTTCAGCCCATAACATGATCGACGTGAAATCCAGTTCAACCCATCTCAACTTGGCTTAAAGCATAGTACCAAATTCAACATTTTGAAAACACTATGTAGACCATCAATTTCTGAAGAACAGAACCCCCAACTCGAGAAAGGGCAAGGAGGACTAAAAGATGTAATGATGGTGCCCATCATCAAAAGATATAAACGCTGGCGTCTCCAGTAGCAAATGGTGTGATAGAGGTGAGAAGGTGCTTCGACATGGATGAAGTACTAGGCTTCACAAAGTAAACCTAAAGTTGACAATATGTTGGATTTAAAAAGCTAGCCTGTTGCCACTGTTTAAACCTTTATACTTGATCGTGAGGTCTACTGCTGGCTATAGTTCCATCTGAGAGAAATGCAAGTGACTGAGGACTAAATGGGCATGGCAGATGATCTTGGGATCTAACTATAAGAATATATGTCTTAAGGGCACTGAAAATTCACTCCCTGGAGATAGGAGGCTTAACCACAATCAAATCACAGGGAAAGTAGGAAACTAGCTGGAAGTATCTTTAATACCACTTGAGCACTTAGGAATGGTGAACCTGATGTTTGAATAACAGCAGACTTAGAAAATAAAAATAAGAAAATACAAAGTACAGCCATCAAAACTCAGTTAACTTCATTCAGGAAAGAATGATTAAAGTGAAAAACTAGAGTCTTTCCAATGTTCAGGCATCATTTCTTCAGAATTTTCTGCTTCATTTTCCATAAACCACATGTGACAAAGATACAATAGCATGCATAAACCATGGACATACCTCCTCCTAGCATTCCTCCTCTTGAAAGGACCTCTGCTGAATGCCCAATCAACATGTATAGTCTGAGTGAGAAACTCGGCTCCATCCTTTTCATTTATAGCTCTTTGTGCTTCTTCAAAATTCTCATATTCTATCAACGCATAGCCCTACACAAACAGTTCAGTTCAAGTAAAAGAATAAAAAGGACATGCTCCAAGCTAAGAAAATGCAAATACAGTAACCGCATTAAGTAAGATGTCTCCCTCCAATAAGGAAGGGCACACACATGAAGAGTTTTCCTATCTAGAGGTTTGAAGATCCTCAATATAGCTGATAATTGTAATATAAAGATAATAATTGACTTCAGATAAGTGATCTGTTCCCAGATGGGACATACTCATGGTTCTGTGCATACATATGTTTGTGGTTTCTAGTCAACCCTCTCCATCTTTGGAAGGCAGGGGTAAGGTCTGCGTACACACTACCCTCCCCAGACCCCATTTATTGGATTACACTGAGTTTGCTGTTGTTGTACTAAAAGTTTCTCGTCAATGGTGGATGACTCGATGGTCAAACATCACAATGGTACTGAGATGAGAACCATCCAAGTGTAAGTGCTACACTGGAAAACTAGCCCAAACAAAATTTGAAGGGAGCGTGGACTAGGGAGATAAAAGATAAGGAGAAGCATGTAGATATCATATTCCAATCTTCCGATTACCTTATAAATCGGAATTTTGCAACGATCAAGAAATAATACGTGTCAGCCTTGTCTTCAGAGGATAGGGAAGAGGAAAGGCAGACACCGCAAACAAAATTGTTACCAACTGCTTGAATATTGAATATCTATGTTCAACTTGCCACAGATATTAAGAGAGTTGAAAGTATGAATTATGTAAAGGTAACAAACTATTTTTGTTACTTTTAAGGATTGAATTAGAGAACATGTCATATAGAGAATTTTACAATGGGACCCATATGACTTTTTGAACTAGACAAAGGGTATAGAACATACCCTTTTAAGAAGGTGGACATCAGCTGAAGCGAACAAATAAAAAAAAGGACATTGAATATAGGACAAGCCAAACTCTGTCTTAATTAGAGGAAAGAATCTTCAAATTTGTTTTTAGTTCATTTTAAAATAGAATTCCTTTGTTTAGCCATCCCATGCAAATTTTTCTATTTCATTTTTATGCTATAGTCTTCATTTCTCAATCAAAAGAAAATTACTGTATAGCAGCTACAATCTATCCTAAAGAATATCGAGAATTTGAGAGAACGTTACAGGCAGAACTTTCTTTTTTGGATAGCCGATAAATTCCCTAGGTCCAGTGGCGCACGGTTTGGAACCCGATGGATAACAGGCCGAACCCTCTACCCTTGTCCACTTAGATGTCAGGCTTTTAGCTGCAGCAGGAATTGAACATGTGACATGCGCCTAACTCATACATTACACGATGTGCTCTTACCACTAGACCAAAGGGGCATGTTACATGCAGAACTTAAATTCAAGGTATTGAGATTTTTGAACACAGCCAAGTGTATAACAATTTAGCAGGCGTGGATATTAGGTGAATCTGCAAGGAAAGGGGGGGGGGGGGGGGGATTCAAACATTGACATTGCAGCAACAGAAAGCACGTCTAATTATTTGAACTAGCTAAACTTTTAAAACGGCCTGCTAATTCTTGCCTATTTTCCTAAGAATTGCTCTTGTTATTATATTGCACTTCCTTCATTGAAAGGTGACCTGATGAGAATGCAATAATACAAAAAATAAATGCTTGCAACAGCTTATCTTCACTATTGACTAATTTATTCATATAGTCCCACCAAATTTAGCATCTTTCTCCCACGAATAGAAATTGTGCAACAAGCAACAAGAATATTAGTCGGCAGTCCGAAAAAGAAGAGAATCAGGTCACCTTGACAAATCCAGTCCGACGATCCAGATTCAAATGCACATTCTTGATTTCTCCGAACTCACCGAACTCATTATGAAGATCATCTTCTTGTGTCTCTTCATTAACCCCAGTAACTAAAACAATCCATCCTTCAATGGCTGCAGAAATTGGGATTCAGTAAAACTCAAAAAACTTAATTGAAATTCTTCTTACCTCATCAACAGAAACAAAATTGCATTCAGCAAACGGAGGCCCTATCTAGCTGACACTTTATGATATTAATTACAAGTAATTGCATAACTTGCATGTATTGTCTAATAGCTCACCCAATTTGTACTCTAAGTGCTCATTGCTCGTTAAACTAAACAAATAAGAGCCAAATCAAATTGTCAAACTCTTCACCCACGTGTATATTTTTTTGAGTAAACTCTTCAGCAAACGGAGGCCCTATCTAGCTGACACTTTATGATATTAATTACAAGTAATTGCATAACTTGCATGTACTGTCTAATAGCTCACCCAATTTGTACTCTAAGTGCTCATTGCTCGTTAAACTAAACAAATAAGAGCCAAATCAAATTGTCAAACTCTTCACCCACGTGTATATTTTTTTGAGTAAACTCTTCACTCACGTGTTTTGTCAATCTAAATCTACAGAATAAGCTGTGGCCTATTGAGTCAATAAATCAGAATGACCATTAATACTGTTCCTGCGCCAAGGTACTAAACTATCCAGAAAACATATTCCCATATTTTGTGGGGTGAGTTCAGGTTAAGCTGGATTGGCACAGGAAGCAGGCTGTGCCTAATTTAAAAAACTCCTAATTTCAAATTTTCCCTCTTTCAAGTTTCCCTCCTCTGTAATAATTTCCTTACTCTGGACAGACAAAGAAACCAACTTTAACAGCTGGAAATGTTACCCGATCTCTTCTTCATCTCTTTCTGGCTATGCACATACTATGCACAACTTAAACCTAATATTACCAATCATTAGTTCCTCTGTTCCAAACTTTTTTTCCTGATTGGTATACTCTATCCCAGACATTTGAGGGCCAGTTTGGCGAATTCCCAATCTTAAATCTCACATAAATCAGTTACTTTTTCAGAATACAATTTGGATGTTTAAAACCTTAGAGAGATATGGTGCAATTACATTATTTTCCATTTCAATACTACAACATTGTACTGACATATGGAAAGTGCAATGGAACTAAAATTTTCGGACATAGGGAATTTGTGTGAAAGGGAATACATTTACAACATTTCCAGAAATTGGGAAAATTAGTACCCTCAAACACATAGAAACAGCAAAACATCCACATTTATGTTGGATGCGAACCCATAGGACGATGGCATGTGAATCTGAGAACCCATGGTCATACAGGGATGGATGCAGAATAATAGTACGGGTTCATCTGAACCCATTAGCTAGCTAAGATCCTATATATTTATTAAAAAAGTTCCCCAAATTAGTACATCCAATATATTTTGAACCCACTAAATCAAATGGACTATGGCCGAATCTAGAGCTTGAACCCTTAAAGTTCAAATGCTGAATTCGCCTCTGTGATCACGTTAGTGCTAAACCAAGGCTCAATTGGCTATTTTAAATTTTGATAATGTGGTGTCAGGGCAAGCCGGTGGGCACCTCCACTAATGTACCAGGTAGATACCTTCTACCTCCAATTATCCACCCGGTACATACTAAGTCTCACCACCAAGACCGCTCGGCCACTCCCTTGGGAGCTCAGATAAAACTTAATATTACTATCCACAAATTAGAATGCACTCAATTACCCCGAGCACCCTAATATTCAACATTTTGAGCAGAAAGCTAAAACAATCTCAAAACCCTAAAACAATGTACTGAAAATTCTAAACAAAGAGAATATAAATAGAGAGAGAGAGGGGGAAACTAACATCGTTCAGGACCAGGACCGCCGTCAGAATCGAGAGAATCGAAGCGGGCAGACATACGGGCATTACGGTCAGCCTCAGCGGCTTCTTCACGGAATCCACGTCCTTTGGTCTTCTTAGGTGCGGAGGAAGAGCCGCCAGTGATTGCAGATTTGAGCTTAGGGATTGTAGCCCTAGGAGACGATGAGGCATCCACGTCCTCGTCCATCAGATCGTCATCCTCTGGCTCGAAATCCACCGCCTCTACCTCCGCATTCGCCATTGCTATTGGAATTGTATTGCAGCAAAAAGCTTTCCCCTCGTTCGTTCTTCTGCAGTGAAGGATATTCCTCTTTTGTGCTCTCTGCGTCCAGCCTATTTGGGGGGAATGGACTTTTTAAGGGCAAGGGTTTTAGTAAAATATGGTCCGACAAACAAACTGGTTCGGGTCGGTCGGATCAATAGAATAACATCGGATAGCCACTTTTAATGATACTATTTAGAATAAAACCATAGCTTAATCGCCACTTCCCTGCTGCCTTCTTCTGTTACTACTATTCTTCTTCTTCTTTGTGTAACTACGGATTTCTGAAGAAAAATAAAATTGTCCAACTTCTTATAATTTTCAACTTGAAATACATTACTTATAAATCAAAAGACTATAAAAACTTGAATTATTATGGCAAAAAAATGTGTTATTGTTTTTATACATGGTTTATCATAGAATTACAGCACGAGGTTCAAGACATTGTCCCTGTTTACCCGTAAAATAGTACAATTGAATTTGTTCGTAGTTTCTAGACAAGTGAATTAATTTGATCCTGAAATAAAGAAATAACTGAAGAAATATATATTACTTAGCCTTAAAATGTAGATGAAATAGCAGAGCTGATGAATCCGGGAACAAGGTTTCCGGACACAATAATGATGAGATCAAAAAGCGAGAAAGTAAAATTGTATTTAAGTTCTGTATAGAATGTAGTGTAAGTTAGCTAGAGAATTCGTGTCCTTTACAATGATAACTGAGCTCTCTATTTATAGTTGTGTCTAGGGAATGAGGTCCTAGGATCATGTCATCCTTTAATGTCAATTATGAGGATCATTGATGAAGATGTAACGGTGGACATAAATGCCAAATTCCTCGTAACGGGTCATCACCCTTAATGCTGCAGAATATTCTTTATTAAATGCTACTGGGCGCAAAGCATTTAATACATCTTTATGACCGTTATTCCTTTCGGTGACAAGCAGAATAGCTGTGTTCGGTGGCCATCTCCGTCTTGGCTTCCACGTGTCCTTCCTTTAAATGACCACGTGTCATATGGTATTTTACCCTATACAAATATCCCCCTACTTTCCGATGAAATGACTTTGTGTTACCGGAAAGTTGGCAGAAATACTATTTTGGCGGGAATTACCATAACTCCCTTTGAAGGGCTCTGGCGGTTAATTAGACTCACGCTTTCTCCACATTTAATGCCCCGAAAATGCGTCATCCCATGATTCAACATAGTTTTTGTCAATTTTTGAGGTAATCATGGCCATGAATTTAGCCGCCAAAATTATACTTATACGCATCAACCTTCTCCTATGTACTTCATAATTTCTTGAGATTCCCTTCTGATTCATATCTTTTATTCTCCATCTTCTCCCAAATTCTTTGTTAGAATAGTTATGTGGATGTATGTAATTAGTCTTAGTCCCTTATGTAATAGGAGTAGGTTATGTGTTATGTATACATATAAATATGGCTTATTGTAACCTAGAATATTAATTAATAAGATTTTTCTCCCGTGTATTCTCACATGGTATCAGAGCAATTGTGAGAGATTTATCGCTGTGCATAAATTCCAGCGATTCCGGGAAAAAAAATCAGTCACTGGAAGCCTTTTTTTGGCAACTTTTTCAAGGCCTTTTGCGCCTGCGTTGTTTCTGTCAGTGTTGTGCAAAATCCAACACTACCACAAGAGTCATCGTTGTTGTAACGACCCGACCGGTCGTTTTGCGTATTCGGAACCCGTTCCCTTAAATAAGACTTCCCATAGCGGCTTATAGTGATTTATGACTTACGGGAACGGGTGGTTCGGGATTTGGAAGTGTTTAGAATAGTATAGGAACACTTGGTTCCTTAAGGTTGGCTTTTAAAGCCAAGTTTGACTTTGGTCAACATTTTGAGTAAACGACCTCGGAATGGAGTTTCGACGATTCCAGTAGCTTCGTATGATGATTTCGGACTTGTACGTACGTCCGGAATGAGTTTTGGATGACCCGGGAGCGTTTCAACGCCAAATAGCGAAATAGAGTTTCCTTAAGTTTGAAATTTGGTTTGGAACATGATATGATGTTATCGAGGTCCGAACGGAATTCCGAGACCGGGAATAGTTCTGTTATGTCATTCATGACTTGCCTGCAAAATTTGGTGTCATTCCGAGTGGTATAGGTCGGTTCGGCGCATTGAAACCGAATTCAAGAACTTAGAAATCTTTAAGTTTGATTCTAGGGGTTTTGAGGGGTGATTTTGAGTTCTAGAGTTGTTTTGGGTGTTCCGAAGGCTCGAGCGAGTCCGCAATATGATTTAAGACTTGTTGGTATAAATGCACGGGGGCTCGGGTGGGCCCAGGTGCCTCCCGGACACCCCCACGAGGCTAAAAACCAGCAGCTTCAGTTGCTGGTGCACCAGATCTGGTGTGACCGTAGGTGCGGTTGCCCAGATCACAGGTGCGATACCGCCCCTGCGGTCAAGCCATCGCAGGTGCGACCCCAAGGGAGTTGGCCCAAAACCGCAGGTGCGGACCCGCCGGTGCGGGATTTCTTCCGCAGGTGCGGCCACAGGCCTCCTTGGCCATTTCCGCAGGTGCGACCATTTGGTCGGAGGTGCGGTCCTCGAGCCGCAGGTGCGAGATCACTGAAGGCAGTGATCTCATTTAATACGGGTTTTGGCCATTTTTCACCATTTCTTCTCCTCCATTGGCGATTTTGAGAGCTTTCAAGAGGGTATTCGGCCTAGCTACTAAGAGGTAAGTAATTTCCATTTAAATGTTGGTTTATTACATCAAAACTTAGGTAGATTAACATCTAATTAGTAGAAATCAAAGGGGTTAGAGTAAAAACCTAGGGATGATGAACTTTAGGGAATTTCACCACATTTCTACCCTAAAATCATACAAAAATTATATATTATTGATCCTTAGGCTATGGGTGAGTGTTATCTTCGAAAATTTTCGGAATCCGAGCATGTGGGCCCGAGGGTGTATCTTTGGATTTCTTCAAGAATAGTAAATTTACTAAATAAGTAGGAGAATTTCCATACTTTGAGCATGCATTGACATATTTATATACCATTTGACTAGTTTCGAGTCCTCGGGTGTGAAGTTTGGAGTTTCGGGCGCGTTCTTGACCGGGAAGTAGATTCTACGCGAGGTGAGTCTCCTTTCCAACCTTGTAAGAGGGAATTGTCTCCATAGGTAAATGTAAACGATTGATTGTCCTTATTTGCGGGGGCTACGTACGCGCAAAGTGACGAGAGTCCGTGCGTAGCTACTACTCTGTTGTGTCGGGTAGAATTTAGGATTTCACAAGCATGCCTTTATGTGCCTTACCTGTATCTTTACATGTGTTCCTGGTTGCTTAGTATCTGTGAAATTGACATGAGAAATTCGGAAGCTATGTGTAAGTTTAAGTGCTTAAATCTCTGAATTTAGGAATAATCCATGATAAATTCCCGAATTTCCTGACAAATTTTGTGTATGTCTACGAGCACCCGTGTCGTATGTATGATTCACGAGCGGGGTATCCCTATATTTATGTCAACCGCGTTGCATGATCGATTCGCGAGCGGGGTAATGGATGCATCCATGGTTCGTGTCGCTCGACCCTCGGCAGTGCACATTTATTTTCGTGTCGCTTCGGCCGTACGCTTCGGCATATTATATGCTATGTATTTGACTGAGAGTCTTGTTATTATTAAATAAATTACCCCACCCATAAGGGGAACTTGAGACTTTTTGTGGTGATTATTGTTTGACTCACGAGAATAAATTGCATATTTACATAATTGATACTTCATGCCTTAGTTATTTTCATGACTACTTTTTTTCTGTCTAGCCTTACTTATCCATGTTATTGGTTATTGACCCTAGTAAGTATCACGTCTACCNGTAAGGGGGAACTTGAGACTTTTTGTGGTGATTATTGTTTGACTCACGAGAATAAATTGCAGTTTTATATAATTGATACTTCATGCCTCAGTGATTTTCATGACTACTTTTTCTGTCTAGCCTTACTTATCCATGTTATTGGTTATTGACCCTAGTAATTATCACGTCTACCTCTCGTCACTACTTCTTCGAGTTTAGACGGGATACTCACCGGGTACATATTTGTTTATATCTACTCATGTTACACTTCTGTACTTAATTGTACAGGTTCTGAGGCTGTTGCACCTGGTCACTATTCCGGTGTCCGTCACTGAGAGATCCATCTGGATTAGACTACATAGTGAGCTGCTCTTCCTGGCGTTCCTCAGCAGCACTGTGGAGTTTCCATTATTGTTGGATATTCTGTCTACCCCTCCAGACAGTTGTACATCTATTTTGTTTATTTTGTATATTCCACTAGTTGCCTGTGGACTTGTGACACTAAGTCTTGGCACACGTAGACACTAGTATTATGCTACTCTGATTTATGCTGGCAAATGATTTTTGAGTTACAATGAATCACTTTGCCACACTTCCTCACTTTCATTTAAGGACTGCTTAAATTAAAACTGGGCAAGTATTTGAACATCTCATTAATTTAGGTAATTTCATTAGCAAACTAGTGTTGGTTTGCCTGACTCCGGTGTTGGGCGCCATCACGACCTGAATAGGAATTTAGGTCGTGACAACATGGTATCAGAACTCTAGGTTCACGTAGGTCTCACAAGTCACACGCAAATCTAGTAGAGTCTTGCAGATCGATACGGGAACGTCTGTATTTATCTTCGGGAGGCTACAGGGTGTTAGGAAAATCTCTCTTTATTCTTATTCTATCGTGCAGTCGATGGTCTTACTAAATCTCATTCTCTACTCTCTCACAGATGGTGAGGACTCGTGCAGCTGATATCCCAGGCCCGAGAGATGCCGCTACCCCTGTAGTCCGAGGCCGTGGCAGAGGCCAGGGGAGGGCACCAACCCGAGGTAGGGGACGGGGGCGTCCCAGAGTTACTCAATTAGCACCCCCAGAGGATCCTATCCCTGAGGAACAGGGTGAGGTGCCCTCAGCAGATCCAGCTCCGATGGATTTTATGACTGCACCAGGCTTCCAGGAGGTCATGGGCCGTATGATGCAGTTCATGGATACTATGACCCAGGTTGGTTTATTTCCAGCGGATCCTGCTACATCTCAGGCGGGAGGGGGATTTCAGACCCCTACCACCCAGTCCGCAGGTCATGCAGCGGCAGTATATCAGACTCCGAGTACTCTGCCCGCGGGTGGAGCACAGCCAGCAGTAGAACCTGAGCTTAGACCAGTCGCGGACGGCGATCCGCAGAAATTACTTGATAGATGGACTCGATTGCACCCTCCTGTCTTCGGAGGTGAGAGGGGCGAGGATGCCCAGGACTTTATCGATAGGTGTAGGGACAGATTGCACAACATGAGGATTCTGGAGTCCCACAGAGTTGATTTCACTACTTTTCAGCTAGAGGGCAGGGCCCGCAGATGATGGCAGTCATTCATCCTGGGTAGGCCAGCAGGTTCCCTTCCTCTCTCATGGGAGCAGTTCACTCAGTTGTTCCTGGACAGGTATATTCCACCCTCCGAGAGGAAAGAGCTACGGTATCAGTTTGAGCAGCTGGAGCAGGGGCAGATGACAGTGACGGATTACGAGGCCAGGTTTTCAAAGTTGTCCTGTCATGCCCTCATGATTCTTCCTGCAGAGGCTGAGAGAGTGCGGAGATTCGTAGCTGGGTTGCACTCAGGTATTAGGGCCAACATGGCCCGAGAGGTGGAGATGGGTACTCCTTATCAACTTGTGGTCGAGATAGCTCGCCGGATTGAGGGTTACCGATCGAGGGGCAGAGAGCAGGGTCATCCGGACAAGAGAGTTAGATTTTTTGGAGATTTTTGAGGCGCCCCAGGCAGGGGTAGGGGTCAGTTCAGCAGAGGCCAGCCTAGCAGGCCTCCATATTCAGCTCCTCCACCACCTCCCCGTGGTGCTCCAGTGAGGCCTTACTTCAGTGCCATGCTGGAGAGTTCTTACCGCCCCCCAGCCATTCAGGGTTCCTCCGACGGGTATTCAGGTCATCAGGGTTCCCCCAGTCCCTATTTCAGTGCTATGCCAGAGGTTTCTCACCGTCCCTCAGCTATTCAGGGTTCTTCTTCAGGGAAGCAGGCCATGCCTCTAGTGAGATGCTATGAGTGTGGGGATTCAGGCCACATGAGGAGGACTTGTCCCAGACTTCGGGGCAAGGCTGTTCAATAGAGTTACCAGCTCACATACTCAGCACCGGCGCCCCGTCCACACAGAGGTGGAGGACAGGCTGGTAGAGGTCGTCCCAGAGGTGGAGGCCAGTCAGGGGGAGCTCAGCTAGCTCCTATTCAGTCCAGTGGAGGTCAGTCTTCAGGAACTCCAGCCAAATTCTATGCTATTCCGGCCCGAGCAGATGCAATGGCCTCAGACGTCGTGATCACAGGTACTATTTCAGTATGTGGTAGGGAGGCATCAGTGTTATTTGATCCAGGATCTACTTATTCATATGTGTCAGCCTTATTTGCTTGTTCTCTGGATGTTTCTCGTGAGTCCTTGGCTTCTCCTATGTGTGTATCCACTCCCGTGGGTGATTCTGTAGTGGTAGACCGGGTTTACCGGTCTTGTGTGGTTTCATTCTGTGGATATGAGACTAGAGCGGACCTTCTATTGCTCGACATGGTCGATTTTGAGATTATCATGGGCATGGATTGGCTATCTCCTCATCACGCCATCTTGGATTGCCATGCCAAGACTGTTACTTTGGCCATGCCTGAGTTGCCTAAGCTGGAGTGGAAAGGTTCCTTAGTTAGTGCAGCTAGTAGAGCTATTTCCTTCCTGAAGGCTCGACATATGGTCGAGAAGGGTTGTTTGGCGTATCTTGCTTATGTGCGGGACACCACCGCCGAGTTTTCGACGATTGATTCAGTGCCAGTTGTTCGAGAGTTTGCGGATGTCTTTCCTTCAGACCTTCCGGGCATGCCTCCGGATCGAGACATCGGTTTTTGTATTGATGTAGCTCCAGGCACTCAGCCTATTTCTATTCCCATGTACCGTATGGATCCGAAGGAGTTGAAGGAGTTGAAAGAGCATCTTGAGGAGTTGTTGGCTAAGGGGTTTATCAGGCCGAGTGTATCGCCGTGGGGTTCTCCAGTTCTATTTGTAAAGAAGAAAGATGGGTCTATGCGGATGTGTTTTGATTACCGTCAGTTGAACGAGGTAACTATTAAGAACAAGTATCCATTGCCGCGCATCGATGATTTGTTTGACCAGTTACAGGGTGCCAGGGTGTTATCTAAAATTGAATTGAGATCGGGGTATCATCAGCTGAAGATTCGGGCTTCGGATGTTCCGAAGACTGCTTTTCGTACAAGATATGGCCATTATGAGTTCTTGGTGATGTCCTTTGGCTTGACTAATGCCCCGACAGCATTTATGGACTTGATGAACAGGGTGTTCAAGTCGTATATTGATTCCTTTGTCATCGTCTTCATTGATGACATTCTGATTTACTCACGTAGCCTGGAAGAGCACGAGCAACATTTGAGAGTTGTGCTCCAGACCTTGCGAGAACAGAAGCTATATGCTAAGTTCTCCAAGTGTGACTTTTGGTTGAATTTCGTGGAATTCTTGGGACATGTGGTATCTGGAGAGGGTATCAAGGTTGATCCTAAGAAGATTGAGGCAGTTCAGAGTTGGCCACGTCCTACTTCAATGATAAAGATCAGGAGTTTCTTGGGTCTAGCAGGCTACTACCGGCGATTTGTGGAGGGATTTTCATCCATTGCAACCCCATTGACTAGATTGACTCAGAAGAGTGCTCCATTTCGGTGGTCTGACGAGTGTGAGGCGAGCTTTCAGAAGCTCAAGACTGCATTGACTTCGGCACCAGTTCTAGTATTGCCTTCCGGTTCGGGGATGTATACGGTGTATTGCGACGCTTCACACGCTGGCTTGGGGTGTGTGTTGATGCAGGAAGGGAGAGTTATTGCTTATGCTTCGCGCCAACTGAAGGTTCATGAGAAGAATTACCCTGTGCGCGATTTGGAGTTGGAGGCGATAGTTCATGCTCTTAAGATTTGGAGACATTACTTATATGGGGTGTCTTGTGAGGTGTATACGGACCACCGCAGCTTGCAGCACTTGTTAAAGCAGAGGGATCTTAATTTGAGGCAGCGCAAGTGGCTTGAGTTACTAAAGGATTATGACATCACCATTCTTTATCATCCGGGGAAGGAGAATGTGGTAGCAGATGCTTTGAGTAGGAAAGCGGAGAGTATGGGTAGCTTGGCTTATATTGCAGCTGAGGAGAGACCTCTAGCCTTGGACATTCAGTCCTTGGCCAATCGCTTGGTGAGATTAGACATTTCAAAGCCTCGTCGAGTTCTAGCCCATGTGGTTCCTCAGTCTTCATTATTAGGGGAGATCAAGGTTCGACAATATGATGATCCCTGTTTGGCAAAGCTCCGGGAGACAGTGGTTCATGGTGGTGCCAAGGAGGTTACTATTGGCGAGGATGGTGTTCTGAGACTTTGGGGTCGTTTGTGTGTTCCTAATGTTAATGGCTTGAGGTAGAGGATTCTAGAGGAGGCACACAGTTCTCGGTATTCAGTTCATCCTGGTGCTACCAAGATGTATCGTGATCTGAAACAGCATTTCTGGTGGAGACGGATGAAGAGGGACATTGTGGAGTATGTGTCTAGGTGTCTTAATTGCCAGCAGGTTAAATATGAGCATTAAAAGCCAGGGGGCCTACTTCAGTAGATGCCCATTCTTGAGTGGAAGTGGGAGCACATTGCTATGGACTTCGTGGTTGGGTTGCCTCGGACGTTGCAGAAGGTTGACGCGGTTTGGGTTATTGTGGATAGGTTGACCAAATCGGCGCATTTCATTCCTGTGGCTACTACTTATACTTCTGACAGGCTAGCCTAGATCTACATTCGAGAGATAGTCCGGTTGAACGGTGTACCGGTGTCCATTATATCAGATCGAGGTCCTCAGTTCACCTCGCACTTCTGGAGAGCATTGCACAGAGAGATGGGTACTCAGATTGATCTCAGCACAACATTTCATCCACATATTGATGGTCAGTCGGAGCGTACAGTTCAGATATTGTAGGACATGCTCAGAGCATGTGTGCTTGACTTCGGGGGCCAGTGGGACCAGTTCTTGCCTTTGGCCGAGTTTGCTTATAATAATAGTTATCAGTCCAGCATCGAGATGGCTCAATTTGAGGCTTTATATGGTCGGCGATGTCATTCTCCTATCGGGTGGTTTGAGCCTGGTGAGGCTAAGTTATATGGTATAGACCTGGTGATAGATGCTTTAGAGAAGGTGAAGTTAATTCAGGAGAGGCTCCGCACAGCACAGTCCAGACAGAAGAGCTACGTGGATCAGAGGGCACGTGATGTGTCATTTATGTATGGAGATAAGGTTCTGCTGAAGGTTTCACCGATGAAGGGTATTATGAGATTCAGGAAGAAGGGAAAGCTGAGCCCGAGGTTCATAGGTCCTTTCGAGGTATTGAGGCGAGTTGGAGAGGTTGCTTATGAGCTTGCCTTACCTCCCAGCTTATCCGGAGTCCATCCGGTATTCCACGTATCCATGCTCCGGAGATACCACACCGATTTCTCTCACGTTGTTGATTTCAGTACTATTCAGTTGGATGAGAGGTTGGGCTACGAGGAGGAGCCAGTTGCTATTATTGATAGACAGGACCGCCAGTTGAGATCTAAGAGACTTTCTGCTGTAAAGGTCCAGTGGCGGGGCCAGCCGGTCGAGGAGGCAACTTGGGAGTCCGAGGAGGACATGCGGAGCAGATACCCACTCTTATTCAGCACTTCAGGTATGATTCTAAACCCGTTCGAGGACGAACGTTTGTTTAAGAGGTGGAGAATGCAACGACCCGACCGATTGTTTTGCGTATTCGGACCCCGTTCCCTTAAATAAGACTTCCCGTAGCGGCTTATAGTGATTTATGACTTGCGAGGATGGGTGGTTCGTGATTTGTAAGTGTTTAGAATAGTATAGGAACACTTGGTTCCTTAAGGTTGGCTTTTAAAGCCAAGTTTGACTTCGGTCAACATTTTGAGTAAACGACCTCGGAATCGAGTTTTGACGATTCCAGTAGCTTCGTATGATAATTTCGGACTTGTACGTATGTCCGAAATGGGTTTTGGATGACCCCGGAGTGTTTCAACGCCAAATAGCGAAATGGAGTTTCCTTAAGTTTGAAATTTGGTTTGGAACGTGATTTTAAGTTATCGAGGTCCGAACGGAATTCCGAGATAGGGAATAGTTCCGTTATGTCATTCATGACTTGCCTGCAAAATTTGGTGTCATTCCGAGTGGTATAGATCGGTTCGGCGCATTGAAACCGAATTCAAGAACTTAGAAATCTTTAAGTTTGATTCTAGGGGTTTTGAGGGTGATTTTGAGTTCTAGCGTTGTTTTGGATGTTCCGAAGGCTCGAGCGAGTCCGTAATATGGTTTAGGACTTGTTGGTATAATTGCGCGGGGGCTCGGGTGGGCCCAAATGCCTCCCGGACACCCCCACGAGGCTAAAAACCAGCAGCTTCAGCTGCTGGTGCACCAAATCTGGTGTGACCGCAGGTGCAGTTGCCCAGATCGCAGGTGCGATACCGCCCCTACGGTCAAGCCATCGCAGGTGCAACCCCAGGGGAGTTGGCCCAAAATCGCAGGTGCAGGCCTTCTCCCGTCGGTGCGAGATTTCTTTCGTAGTTGCGGCCACAGGTCTCCTTGGCCAGTTCCGCAGTTGCGGCCACAGGCCTCCTTGGCCAGTTCCGCAGGTGCGACCATTTGGTCGCTGGTGCGAGACCGTAGGTCCGGTCCTCGAGCCGCAGGTGCGAGATCACTGAAGGCAGTGATCTCATTTAATACGGGATTTGGCCTTTTTTCACCATTTCTTCTCCTCCATTGGCGATTTTGAGAGCTTTCAAGAGGGTATTCGGCCTAGCTACTAAGAGGTAAGTAATTTCCATTTAAATGTTGGTTTATTACATCAAAACGTAGGTAGATTAACATCGAATTAGTGGAAATCACAGGGGTTAGAGTGAAAACCTAGGGTTGATGAACTTTAGGGAATTTCACCACTTTTCTACCCTAAAATAATACAATAATTATATATTATTGATCCTTAGGCTATGGGTGAGTGTTATCTTCGAAAATTTTCGGAATCCGAGCATGTGAGCCCGGGGGTGTATCTAAATTTGGCACGCCCCGAACTTGGGGAGGCGTGGCCGGCACCCGGTGCTGAGCTGGACCGAGTGAACCACTCTGTAACTCATAATCATTCGATCAAAATTAAAACATACATAGGGCGTGTTGGCTGAAATCATTCCTTTGGTTACTATCATGGGCTAACATGGCTACAACTCATAATGTATAACTGTAAGTGGGCAACACTGTATCAGTAAACTATCATTCTCAAGACATGAATACATATGGGACGTCAAGGCCTCTAACGTACTGTACAAAATGAACCTTTGTCTATAAAGCCTCTAAGATTATTTGACATCAAATGGGACAAGGTACCGGCCTACCCATAAGTTTGTAGCAAAACTCTGACACGATGACTCATAAACTTGGCTGCACTCCGAATGAGGTGGAGTCTTACCGATCCTTCGCTGAAATCTAATCTCATTTACTATGAAGGCTCGTCAAACTGTTTGTCTATACCTGCAGGCATGAATGCAACGTCCCCAGGCAAAAGGGACGTAAGTACGAATAATGTACCGAGTATGTAAGGCAGTATACTGAAAGCTGAAACTGAACTAATAATATAATAACTGCAGGTAGCGTGAAGTCAAAGATAATCTGATGATATGCTTACCTGCTGATACTGACTCAATTCTCTCAATATGATAAGTAAAATAGTTGTCCGGCCCTATAAGGCTCGGTATATATATATGCTCTGCCATAGTAGGCTCGCTCATAGGCGCTCGAGCATACTAGGCTCTGTATCTCAACCAACTGGGCTCGCTCATTGGCGCTCGGCCACAGTAGGTTCGGTATATAACTTACCATCTGATCAGAGGTTGACCAATAGGGGCCTGCCCATCGATTATAGC
>ML270061.1:620-14510 GCA_005239495.1 Nicotiana undulata | reverse complement strand
ACTCGAATTGCCAGGCCTGAGAGACCTTGAAATTCACTTTGATGGAAGGATCACTTACTTTTTTCAAAAATTCTCCTTTCCTTCTCTCTATTTGTTCAGAAAAACTGTTAAAATGAAAGGGGGCAGGGGTTAAATGAGACTGGGGTCGGGTATAAAAATTTAGAAAATTAAAAGACCGTGTCGAATATGCGATCGCATTCCTGACATGCGGTCCGCATATTGGACCGCAGAATGGCCCCCAGGTAGGCCAAATTTTGAAAATATTCTGCCCGGGTATGCGACCACTATACAGTCCGCATACACATTATGCGATCGCATTATGCGTCGCATACACGTTATGCGACCGCATTATGTGTCGCATAACACCCCTTCAATTGGGCAGCGATCTGCCCGTGTATGCGACCATTATGCGGTCCGCATACACGTTATACGATCGCATAGTGTGTCGCATAACTCCCAATTTCTGGAAAAAATTAAGACCTTTCAAATCTGGGGTATTTTTACAAAAATTAAGGTCCGTTTTAAGAATTTCCACAGAGTTAACCACTCGGGGACTTATTCGGGCATTATTTTAAGCAAGAAATTTTTACGGGTCTTTACAGTACTATTCCACGGTACTAACGTCCCTTTTGCCGGGGGCGCTACATCTTTTATATGGATGTAGGTGGTTCCATAGCAGGTAGCTCAGCCCGCCATTAGTGATGCCTCCTCTTCATCCCTTCAGCAGCTTGGGTGAACCCCTCTTCTTCTCAGGGCCGCGTGTGGATTATACTATCCTCTTTTGCTTATGTTGTAAAGGTATAGCCGGGACTTGTTGCCGGCAAGTTATGTAAAACTCCTAAGAACTCTTAGAGGCTCCGTAGACACTGTGTGGGTCGTATATGTATATGTGTATTTTGGGTGGTAGTCGTACTCACTCGTAATTGTGGATCGCAAATCAGAAATGTCGTATGTAACTTGTACATTTTGGTTTATCTATTATTGAAAACTAAAAGAGGAAAGTGGAATTATGTTGTAAAAGAGTACTTTGAACCTAAATCGGTTAAATTATATGGAATAATGTACGTTATGAATACGGGGTAATATGTTGGGTAGGAAAGGCAATCCAGGTCCGCTTGACTAGGTCCATCCGGTTAGGCGCCGGTCTCGTCCCTCAGTTTTGGGGCGTGACAAACTTGGTATCAGAGCCTAAGGTTTTTAAAGTGTCGTAGGATGTCTCGGAGCCGTGTCTAATAGAGCCCTTCTTATCGGTGTGTTGTCGACCACATTTATAATTAGGGGGCTACATGGACATTTAGGAAAATACCCATTCATTGTTACTTTGTATCGTGCGAGGAAGTGAAAGGGTGAGAATGTCTCTATCTAACTCGTGCATTGTCCTAATTTTCAGTAAATGGCGCCCAAGAAGAAAGCTCGGCTCGGCCTAGAGGCCAATGCCACCCCAAGTGTGGTCATGAATCCTTTATTTGATGGTGCGGGTGAGAATGATTCCTCGCCCTTGAATCTGCCTGACTCCTCTGTGCCAGGCCAGTCAATCCCTATTCCTGCTCTAGCGGAGGGTACTGAAATCCCTCCCGCTGATGTTCCTAATCCTTCCTCAGTCCTGGCTTTCGGTCCCAATATTTATGATAGGGACCTCAGGGTAGCTATTAAGATGTTGACTCAGTTAGTGGCCTCCCAGGCCCAAAGATCACAGGATGCCCCTGCGTCCTCTAGCGAGCAAGGGGATTCTTTAAGTTCTAGGGTCAACCAGCTTCTGCGGTTAGCCCCTCCAGAGTTCACAGGCACTGACCCAGAGGCCAATCCTCAAGATTTTGTAGATGAAATGTACAAGACTCACCGGGTTATGAAGGCTACCGAAACAGAGGGAGTTGAGTTAGCTTCCTATCGTCTAAAGGGGGCAACGTATTCATGGTTTGAGATGTGGGAGAGTTCACGTGGAGAGGGTAGCCCTTCAGCGAGGTGGGTCGAGTTTGTAGATGCTTTCATGGATCATTTCTTGCCTGCCGAGGTTATGGCAGGCCGTGCTGCAGAGTTTGAGGTCCTTAAGCAGGGCCACATGAGTGTGTGGGAGTACCATATGCAGTTCGTGCGCTGGTCCAAGTATGTTACCAAAATGCCGACTATGGAGGCCAGAGTTCGTCGGTTTGTTCAGAGCCTTCGTCCCTTGGTTGTCAATGAGGCTGCTATAGTTGCTTTGCATTCAGATATGAACTATGGTAAGATTGTGGGTTTTGCCCAGGCTACGGAGGCCCGAAAATTGAAGATAAGAATGGAGAGAGAGGGTAGTAGTAAGGCTCGGTCAGCGGGCAACCCCGGGGGCTCAATTGGAGGTGGGAGATCATCCCTCGGGAGAGGGTCGGCAGGGCCATCTCAGTCCTATGCTCAGTCTTTAGCCAGTGCGCCATCATCAGGGAGATCGCTTTGGACAAGGTTCGGACAGCAGTAGGTTCCACCAGTCAGGTCGTTCTGGTGGGAGGTTTCAGCACCAGCGGAGGGTCCCATGCCCTAAGTCTGGGAGGTTCCATTATGAGCCTTGTTACCTGGATATCTCGGTATGCTATAGATGTGGAGTGAGGGGCCATATTCAGCGAGATTATCGTGCACCCAGTCAGGGCGCAGGTAGGGGCACTACTCAACTGTCCAGTTCTTCGGCCGCTACATCTTCAGCACCCCCTCCACCTCCAGCAGGGCGCGGTGTAGCTAGGGGTAGAGCACGGGGTCAAGGGGGACCCAGTCGATTCTATGCTTTGAGTGGTTGCTAGAGTGCGGAGGCTTCTCCAGATGTTGTCACGGCTATTCTGATTGTACAAACACTTTATGTTTATACTCTTATTGACCACGAGTCTTCACTGTCATATGTTACTCCATTTATTGCTTCGAGTTTTGGGATAGAACCCGAACAGCTTCATGAGCCGTTCTCAGTGTCTACTCCGGTTGGTGATTCCATTACAGCTGCGCGAGTCTATAGGAATTGTGTTGTCACGATATGTGGTTGAGATACCATGGCCGATCTTATTGAGCTAGGAATGTTAGATTTTGATGTGATCATGGGAATGGATTGGCTTTATTCGTGCTTTGCAAAACTCGACTGCTGAACTAGAATTATGAGGCTCGAGTTTGCTAATGATCCAGTTATTGAATGGAACGGGAATGGTATTGTGCCGAGAGGTAGGTTTATTTCCTATCTTAAAGCCTCCAAGATGATCCGGAAAGGGTGCATCTATCATTTGGTCCGGGTTGCGGACACCACTTTAGGGGTGCCTGCTCCCGAGTCCGTGCCGGTTGTGAATGAGTTTCTTGAAGTGTTTCCGGATGAGCTTCCTGGAATTTCGCCAGATAGAGAGATCGATTTCGGGATTGCTGTATTTCCAAATACGTATCCAATATCTATTCCACCCTACAGGATGGCGCCAGCAGAATTGAGAGAGTTAAAGGAGCAATTGAAAGATCTATTAGAAAAGGGTTTCATTCGGCCAAGTGTATCGCCTTGGGGCGCACCGGTTCTTTTTGTCAGAAAGAAAGATGGATCGCTTCGAATGTGTATTGATTATCGGCATCTCAACAAGGTCACCATCAAGAATAAATATCCACTGCCTCGGATAGATGATTTGTTCGATCAGTTGCAAGGTGCTAGGTTCTTCTCAAAGATTGATTTACGGTCCGGGTATCACCAGTTAAAGATCAGGGAGCAGTATATTCCTAAGACCGCCTTCAGGACTCGTTATGGACACTTTGAATTTTTGGTAATGTCTTTTGGGCTAACCAACGCCCTAACAGCTTTTATGGATCTTATGAATCGGGTTTTCAAGTCGTTTCTTGACTCCTTCGTGATAGTCTTCATTGATGATATCCTTGTTTATTCGCGAAGTCAGGAAGATCATGCTAATCACCTCAGGGCAGTTCTGCAGACTCTTCATCAGCACCAGTTGTATGCAAAGTTTTCAAAATGTGAGTTTTGGCTAGAATCAGTCACCTTTTTGGGCCATGTTGTTTCTAGGGAAGGGATTAGAGTTGATCCTCAAAAGATTGCGGCGGTGAAGGATTGGCCTAGACCAACGACCGAGATAGAGATCCGTAGTTTCTTGGGTATAGCCGGGTACTATCGAAAATTTGTGGAGGGATTCTCTACCCTCGCCTCCCCATTGACAAGGCTGACGCAGAAAGCAGTTAAGTTTCAGTGCTCCGATGCTTGTGAAAAGAGTTTTCAAGAATTGAAGTCGAGATTGACTTCGGCACCAGTGTTGACCTTGCCAGAAGGTTCAGAGGGATTAGTGGTTTATTGTGATGCTTCGAGAGTTGGTTTGGGGTGTGTGTTGATGCAATGTGGTAAGGTAGTAGCGTATGCTTCAAGGCAGCTCAAGAATCACAAGAAGAATTATCTGACGCATGATTTTGAGCTCGCAGCGGTTGTGTTTGCATTGAAAATTTGGCGGCATTATCTTTATGGGGTCCATGTGGACGTGTTCACAGACCATTAGAGTCTTTAGTATTTATTCAAGCAGAAGGAGTTGAACTTAAGGCAGCGGAGGTGGTTAGAATTACTCAAGGATTATGATATGAGTATTTTGTACCATCCAGGAAAGGCGAATGTGGTAGCCGACGCTCTTAGTCGGAAATCCATGGGTAGCTTGGCACATTTAGAAGCCGGTCAGAGGCCTTTGGCTCGAGAGGTTTATCAGCTGGTCAGCCTTGGGGTTTGTATTTCGACCTCAGATGAGGGGGATGTCGTGGTGCGTAATGGAGCGAAGTCCCCGCTTGTAGCGGAAGTCAAGCAAAATCAATTCATAGATCCAGCATTGATAAAATTGAGGGAAGCAATTTTGAATCACAAGATTTCATCTTTTTCACTCGGCAATGATGACGGTGTCTTGCGGTGTCAGGGGAGACTATGTGTCCCAGATGTGGATAATCTCCGGGAGAGGGTAATGGCAGAGGCTCATAATTCCAGGTATTATGTTCACCCAGGTTCTACGAAAATGTATCACGATCTCAAGGAGATTTATTAGTGGGGTAGTATGAAAAGAGGTGAGGCGGACTTTGTGGCTAGATGTCTGAATTTTCAGCAAGTGAAGGCCGAGCATCAGAGGCCCGGTGGGTTGACGCAGCTCATGGAAATACCGATGTGGAAATGGGAAATGATCAATATGGACTTCGTGGTAGGGTTACCTCGCACTCAATGGAAGTTCGACTCAATTTGGGTGATAGTGGATCGACTCACGAAATCAGCTCACTTCTTGCCAATCAAGTCCACCGATACTGCAGAACAATACGCTCAATTGCATATCAAGGAAATAGTCATACTGCATGGCACTCCAGTTTCTATTTTTCGGATCGAGGGGCCCAGTTCACAGCTAACTTTTGGAGGAAATTTCAACAAGGTTTGGGTACTCAGATAAATCTCAGCATGGCTTTCCACCCGCAGGCTAATGGTCAAGCGGAGCGGACTATTCAGACGCTTGAGGATATGTTACGGGCTTGTCTTTTGGATTTCAATGGTAGCTGGGATGATCACTTGCCGCTTATAGAGTTTTCTTACAATAACAGCTTCCATGCTAGTATTTATATGGCCCCATTTGAGGCATTGTATGGAAGGAGATGTAGGTCTCCGATCGGATGGTTTGAGGTTGGTGAGGCGGAATTGTTAGGACCAGATCTTGTGCATCAAGCTATGGAAAAAGTTTGAGTCATTCAGGAAAGGATGAAAACTACTCAGAGTCATCAGAAATCCTATGCGGATGTTTGTCGTAGAGATTTGGAGTTTCAAGTAGATGATTGGGTATTCTTGAAGGTGTCTCCCATGAAGGGAATCATGTGGTTTGGAAAGAAAGGGAAATTGAGCCCTAGGTATGTCTGGCCATATCGGATCGCTCAAAGGATAGGGCAAGTCGCGTATAGGCTGGAATTGCCCCCTGAAATGTCATTAGTGCATCTAGTGTTTCATGTGTCCATGTTGAAGAAGGTAATTGGAGATCCAGTTGTCATTGTGCCAGTTGAGACCATTGAAATTAATGAAGGGTTATCGTATGAAGAGGTTCCGGTTGCTATTCTTGATAGGCAAGTCCGTAGATTGAGAAACAAAGAAATTGCTTATGTTAAAGTCTTATGGCGAAGTCAGCAAGTCGAGGAAGCCACGTGAGAAGCAGAAAGTGAAATGAAAGAAAAATATCCCCATTTGTTTGAACAAGTCTAGTAGTGATCGTGAGAACTGCCATCTCTAAGTGCACATACCTTTTTGTTTAATTTTGTGCAAGCACACTTCACTCTCCTAATTTCCTTATTATTTTAACATCTCAAGTTGTGCCATATTTGTGCATGTTGTGATTATTTGGGAAATGTGCAGCTCTTTGAAGTAAGCTAAAATTTATGTGCAATTCATGTGATAGTTAAATGATACGCAAGTTGTGGTGTTAACTGAATTATGTGCAAATTGTTGGAGTAAATGAAATTATGTGAAACTCATATGATGGTTAAATGATTAATAGAAGTGTAGATTGGTAATGATTAATTGAAGTGTATATGGCATGTGGGAGTAATTGAATACATGCAAATTGTTGAGGTAACAAGGTTATGTACAAGATGTTAGAATAATTGCATTATGTAGCATTAAATTGGAAATGTGTTTCGGGGGCTCGCTGGCAGGCATATAGGCCTAGTTACATAGGAAGCTCTGGCGAAATATTCAGAAAATATCAGAGTTAGTGAAGATTTGGGGGTTGGCATATTGTGTTTTCAAAATCAAATGGCTTCCCGATCCACATTCAAGGATGAATGATTTTAAGTGGGGGAGAATGTAAAGACCCATAAAATTCTATGTCTAAAATAATGCCCGAATAGGTCTCTGTGTTGTTATAACTGTAGAAATTCTTAAAAACAAACTTATTTTGAGTAAAAATGACCCCGAAACTTGAAAAATAAAATTTTCTAGAATTTTGCTGTTATGCGACGCACTATGCGATCGCATAACGTGTATGAGGACCGCATAATGGTCGCATGCATGGCCAGGCTTCTGTCCAAATTAAGGACAACTATGCGGCCCAGAATGCGATCGCATTTTAGGTATGCGGACCACATAGTTGTCGAATTCTTGCCCCATGGTTTTTGCGAGAGAGGTTATGCGACGCACTATGCGATCGCATAACAGGTATGCGGACCGCATAGTGGTCGCATACCTGGGCAGATTGTTTTCCATTTTTGGCCCATCTGAGGGCCATTTATGCGACAGGAATACGGACCGCATAGCAGGAATGCTGGCGATCGCATTCCTGACCGCATTCCTGTGTCGGGGCTCCTATTTTTCGAAATTTAAAACCCGACCCCATGTTTAATAAAACACTCCTCCCCTTCATTTTTAACGAATTTCTGAACAAAAATAGAGAGAAGGGAGAGAGGGTTCTTGAACGAGAAAGCTCCATCTTCATCAATTTGATTTTTCAAAACCATTCAAGCCCGGAAGCTATCGAGTTATTATCATTTTCTTCACTCAAATAGGTAAGTCCCCACCCCACTTCCCTTAAATGTTCAGATTTTTGGTTGATAGTAGAACTCCCTTAAATGGGTTCTTGAAGATAAAAGTGAAGGGCCTTGCATGCATGTTCATTTATTGTCACAATCTAGTAAAGGGAAGTGGGTTAGAGTAAATATTCACAAAGAGGGAGTTGGTAATCTGAGGGGTCACATAGCATTCGATAAAATGCCTAAGCGAGTTCTAATTTTGTTCATGATTCCCAATTCTAAGATGAATGTGTTACATTATGAATTAGATTGACGTTCCTTGACGGTCCAGTGATTTGGGAATAGGAATTAGAAGGGAATTTCGACCCCAGGTATGTATGGCTAACTTTAACCTTTGTAGAATACTCTTGTTGGTGTCCGAGCATACGGTATGTGTACCTTGTTTGAGAATATGTGAATTGACTGCCCAATTGTGTTGAGGTGTAATATTTCACTCCCTGAATTTCTTGTTGACTACTATGCTAATTGAGATTGTGAAAAGTGGTCTGATGTGTTTACCTTACTATGTGCAAAGTTCGTTAAATGCTCGAGGGTATCGATATGAAAGTATGTGTTAATAAATGAAAGAATGTTAATGTGCCCAAGTGTGGGAATGTATCTACTGGCTAAAAACCGTGCGTGGTAAGTGATGAAAAAAGGGTATTGTGAATTGATGAAATTGAGTTGAACGATTATGGCAACACCGTGAACATGAATTACTGCTTGGTGAGAATCATTGTGCCTTGAGTCCACATAGAGAATTGTTGATATGAACTCGTGTTCCTTGTAATGAATATTCTTGTGATTTAATTATTGGTGATTGTTGTTATGAAATGTGATTGTTCGGTGGGATCGGGTTGCACGCCGCAACAGAATGTAACAAGGCTGAAATGTGTTTGTCCGGAGGGATCGGCTTGCACGCCGCAACACGAGGTAATAAGGGAGGAGAGGTAATAAGGGTGGACGAGGTAATAAGGGTGGAATGCGGTTGTGTTGAAATGAGAACCTGTGAAACTCTTGATTGTGGTTGTTTCTGTTTCTGTGCAATGCTTGTTTGTTCCATTAACTGTCTCTTATCTGTGTATTGCTTGATTGTACTTAGGGTAAAGTTTGTTCATACATACTAGTACTATTCCACAGTACTAACGTCCCTTTTTCCGGGGGCGCTACATCTTGTATATGGATGTAGGTGGTTCCATAGTAGGTAGCTCAGCCCGCCGTTAGTGGTGCCTCCTCTTCATCTCTTCAGCAGCTTGGGTGAGCCCCTCTTCTTATCGGGGCCGCGTGTGGATTATACTATCCTCTTTTGCTTATGTTGTAAAGGTATAGCTGGGGCCTTATTGCCGACAAGTTATGTAAAACTCCTAAGAACTCTTAGAGGCTCCGTAGACACTGTGTGGGTCGTATATGTATATGTGTATTTTGGGCGGTAGTCGTACTCACTCGTAATTGTGGATCGCAAATCAGAAATGTCGTATGTAACTTGTACATTTTTGTTTATCTATTGTTGAAAACTAAAAGAGGAAAGTGGAATTATGTTGTAAAAGAGTACTTTGAACCTAAATTGGTTAACTCATATGGAATAATGTACGTTATGAATGCGGGGTAATACGTTGGGTAGAAAGGCAATCCAGGTCCGCTTGACTGGGTCCATCTGGTTAGGCGCAGGTCTCGTCCCTCGGTTTTAGGGCGTGACATAACTCCTATGCGAACGCGAACCTGACCACGCGATCGCGGACAATCCCATGCGATCGCATATAAGAAAACCAGAAAGGCTCACACCAACAAAAATCTGCCACTTCCAAGTCCAAGAATTTTGTCTGTTAACCACCCGAAACACACCCGAGGCCTCGGGACCTCAACCAAACATGCCAACACATCCCATAACCTCATTCAATCTTAGTTGAGCCTTCGAACAACTCAAAAAAATGCCATAACACCAAATCAACCTCGGATTCAAGCCTAAGAACTTAAAAACTTCCAAATTTCGCCAACGGTGCCGAAACCACCCAAACAACGTCCGAATGACCTAAATATTTGCACACATATCCAAAATGACACTAAGAACTTTTTCCAACTTCCACAATTCCATTCCGGCCTCGATAGCTAATTTTCCACTGCCGATCAAAAATTACCAAAAATGCAGTTTCGTCAATTCAAGTTTAATTCTACTCCGGACCTTACAACCATATTCTGAACACACTTCTAAGTCCCAAATCACCTAACGAAGCTATCCAAGCCATAAAATCCACATTCTGAGGTCGTTTACCTAATAGTCAACTTCTGGTTGAATTTTCTAACCATAAGGCTAACTTAAGAGACTAAGTATCTCATTTCTCTCCACAATCACTCTGAACCCGAGCCGACCACACATAATGAAGCATGAATGAGGAAAACGGGCTAAAACTCCCGGAACGACCGACCGGGCCGTTACATCGATACCATTGTTGTGTACTTGTATACTATGAACTGAGCAGGTTGTTAAATGAGTATCATTGGTTATTCTTGCCACTACTATCTCGTGGAGGTTAGTCATGATACGTACATAGTACATGACATCGGTTGTACTCATACTACACTATGCACTTAATTGTGCAGATTCAAGAGTTGGACCATGTCGAGCTTTGTGAGCGAAGCTATTTGCTGAGTTTTGAAGACTGAGGTAGAGTTGCTTCCTGATCGCAGTCCCTAATGTCTCTTCCTGTATTTCAGATTGTAGAGCTCATGACTCAGTGTTACCAGTTTTGGGTAGTTGTATAATTATTTGATATTATTTACGGTTATCAGCCTTTTAGACTTACCTATTCTGTAATTCGTGATAATGTTTTTGTTATTATTATATGACTCGCTTGCTTATCAAGTGGGTTAGGGGCCATCACAACTTGTGGAGGTTTTGGTTAGTGACATTTGGAAGGGTTAGAGGTTAAATGAATCGAAGCGAGTGAATTTCCGCAAAATTTCCAACTTATGCAGTGACTTAAGGATTGTACAATAGAGGTATTGGCCGATGTTACAACCCGTACTTTTGGGGTAATACTAGGATTTCTTAACATTCTAATAAGTTCGTGTTATGAGTTATTTGAGTTTTATAATAGTCGTATGTTAAGTGTTGAAGTCAAGAAAGTTGTAAAACAAAAGTCGGCAAAAGTTATCGCAAGTTACATTCATAAGTTTACTGAATTTTGGGTCTGATGTCACTCAGGTTTCCTCGAAATATACCTGGAGTTACGAGGTGACCCATCCACCAAATTGAAGTTCTACGAGTCTAGTTTTCATCTTATTAAATTGTTTGTTGATACGACATCGTGGTAGAGAGACAAACACATTTTAGCCAGACTACATAGACAGCCCCATTAAGACCCACATAGGCAATGGAGATGATTTTTTATGTTATAAACTGGAGAAGCCCTTCCCCCACCTCATTTCTCATCAAAAACAAAACCTTAAGCTCCCTATGTGATCCCAAAGCATATACCTATCATTCAAGCAAATCCCACAAAAGTTTTGAGGTAATTCTTCCTTTGGAAAGATCATAGTACTTGTATAAGCTTAGTTCTTCCTTGTTGTTGTTGAGCTGGAGATTTCTTCAGGTTGAAGCAAGTTGTCTAAGGGTTGGATCTTATTGTTTAATGTAATATCTTATTCTACTTTATATGTATAGATTAGTTTGATCTTTAGATGTGCTTAGATGAAAACAAGTTAATAAACGAATATTGTAGTTGAGTTTAGGGTTATCTAAAGGACGTTTTATGGTTGTTCTTGTTGCTTTTGAGGTTTTTGACGTGTGGTTGTTGTTTTTGGTTGTTGTTTTTGTTATTATAAACTTTAGTAATAATAAAGAAATAGGAGAGATAATGTCCGATTTATTGTAGAACGAGTTTGTCGCTCATTAGCTAGTTGGTATGTTTCTCTTGTTGATACTAGTGTTATTTTATTGTTGCAGAATAGTTGGGAAGAACCTGATTCCATTGTAACCTCTGAAGTATTGGTTTCAAAGGTATGTTAAGGCAATTATTTCTTTAGCGTGAATTCCAAACAAGTTTCCTTCCAAGTGTAATTCCGAGAAGTAGAACCTCATAGATGCTCTATTCGTGTGTTCGATAATTCCATGAACATTCTATTTGGTATTGTCCCTAGACGATGAGTTTCATATGATTATTGATAGTCTTTTCCTTCTCCCAAGAAGTGTATATTAGCCATATGGGCACCCTCAGAAAGACTTCTGTAACTTGACCAATGTTAGCTAGAGTTGACATGAGAACTTTATGTGCTTTATATTTGTTATATGTTATGATAGACATTACGAATAAGTCCAATGGCCTAGTAATTACAGGTGTGCTATCCTGGAAGATATGGGTTTGATAACCTGGTAGTTACGGTCTTGCTAGTCTGTGAGATATCGGCTCGATGGTGGAGAAATTACATATTCACTAAACTGGTAGCTAGCACATACATATGAGATCCTATTGTGATACAGCAGAGTAGTTGTTACGTGATTATGCAAATTACATAGTATAGATTTATATGATGTGTTAGTTGGTGTGTGTAACGATCCAGCCGGTCGTTTTGTATGTTGGGACTCCGTTCCCGTGAATGACTCTTCCCATAGCGACTACTCGTGCCTTATGACTTGTGTGGGCAGGTAGTTCGATATTCAGAAGTGATTTGGCCAGTTCAAGAACACTTGGTTCCTAAAGGCTAGCTTATTTGGCTGATTTTGGCTCCGAGCAGCATTTTGAGCAAACGACCTCGGAATCGAGTTCTGACAGCTCCAGCAGCTCTAGATGATGATAGGGGCGTGTTCGCCCCGGGTTTCTGATGACCCGGGAGTATTTCGGCACCTGAATTGGAATTCAGGATTTCATGTGATTTGGAATTCAGCCTGGAATTGGACCTCGTGATATCATGGTCCGAATGGAATTCCGGAACTGGCAATAGTTCCGTACAGTCATTTATGACTTGTCCGCAAAATTTGGGGTCATTCCGAGCAGTGTAGACCCGTTCGGCGTATTGATGAGCCGTTGAAATTTTTCTTGAAATCCTAAGTTTGATCTAAGGGGTTTTGGAGAGTGATTCTTGGTTTGAATGATGTTTCTAGTGTTCTGAGAGCTCGAGCAAGTCCGTCATGTGATTTGGGACTTGTTGGTATAATTTGTCGAGGGCTCGGGTGGGCCCAGGGGTCTCCCGGACCCCGACCGGGGTCAAAAACCAGCAATTGAACTGCTGGTGGGAATTTACTGGTGTGACCGCACCTGCGGTCCATGAGCCGCAGGCGCGAGGTTCGCACCAGCGGAAATTCCTTCGCAGGTGCGGCTCCAGCCGCAGGGGCGATCTTTTCTCCGCAGGCGCGACTTTCCCCAGGGGCCCAGGCCATCGCAGGTGCGGACAAATTCCCGCAGGTTCGAGTCCGCACCTGCGATCCAATGTCAGCAGGTGCGAGAAATCCCCCAGTGCCCAGGCCTTTTTCCGCAGGCGCGACCCAATATTCTACAGGTGCGAGTCCGCACCTGCGATCCTAAAGTCGCAGGTGCGGAAACTGCTGGGCAGTCCTATTAAAAAGCCCAAGTCATGATTTCTTTCCCAAAAATCATATTTCCTCCATTGTTGACGACCCCAAGAGCTCCAGAACGGGTATTTCGGCCTAGAAACTCAGGTAAGTGATTCCGTAACCCTCCGCATGTCAATTTCTTCCATTTTTTGGGAATTTCCTCTTCCTAATTCATAGGAATTCATAAGAAATTGTTGGGGAGAATAGAGGGTTTTAATGAAAATGTGAATTCTGATTTTTGGGCCATGGAGGGATGATTAATTGAGTCAATCTTGATCCTTAGGCGACGTATAACGCGTTCCTTCAGGGGATATATTTTTCCGGACGCCGAGGCTCGGAGTTGAATTTCCAAAGTACGTCAAGAATACGTTTTTGAGGAAATATTTGATAAATCCTCCTCGAATCTTCCTAAATTGATATAATTATGTGCTTTTGGCTAGTTGCGAGCCATCGAGGGTGATTCGGAGGATTCGTGCGTCGTGTTGATTGGTCCGTTGGCCGGAGGAGCACTTGTCCAGGTGAGTCTCCTTTCCAAACTTTGTAAGGGGGAAATGTCCCCTAGGCTCTTTGTTGGTAATTGTGCTTGTTGAGGGGGCTACGTACGCACCACGTGACGAGAGTCCATGCGTGGCATCTATACTGTATATCAGGTAGCCGTAGGACCCACGAAGATGTTCTAATTGTTGTTTGATATTATCTGATGTATTGTACAAGTTTTTTTTTTACTGATATTTGATGAAATTGACCTATGATAGCTGCGAATTTAATGTACATAATATTCAGATAAGAATTATGAACTCCATCAATTGAGTAATTGTGTTACTCCTGATATAATTGATAAAGAGCAA
>ML270060.1:28581-41474 GCA_005239495.1 Nicotiana undulata | reverse complement strand
ACCAAATAATAAATGCAAGTGCACGACATCACCCTTCGTGCTTTTACTCTCATCCTCACAATAGTCAATAGAAACGGCACGGCATCACCCTTCGTGCTTTTAATATCATAACATGGCACGGAATCACCCTTCGTGCTTTTACACTCTCATTCTCACAATAATCAATACACGACATCACCCTTCGTGCTTTACACTCTTCCTCACAATAATCAATACACGGCATCACCCTACGTGCTTTACACTCTTCCCCACCCAAACAATATCAATAACAACAGTCCGACAAGGAAAAATCAACAATATGAACCCTAATAATAAATCATAACATCCCGACAATGGAACAACAGTAGAAATATCACTATCCCGGCAAGGGACACAGCTATAACCAATCTCACTCAAGTACATATCTTCACATAAAGTTTCTCAACTGAACCCAATACTCAACAATGTTCATTACCAAGAATTTCCACCAAAATGAATAACCACAAAGTGAAACTCAAGCTATAACACAGTAAATATCAATGCAAACCACATAATTCATAATATCCGACTCACGGGCATGCTTAACACCAACGTATAGGTACTCGTCACCTCACCTATACGTTGAACATGGTATTCACACATAGCAAGTAAGATACAACACCTATTCCCTCAAGCTAAGGTTAGGCCAAACATTTACCTCGACTTCCACGACCAAAACTAAACCTCAATCACCGCTTTCCCTTTTGAATTTGACTCCAAATCAATTGTATCTAGACATAATTGACTTAATAATATCAATAAACGCTAAAAAATTCAATTCCAATGCTTAATTATAGGTTTTCTAGCATTCTTCCCAAAAAGTAAAAAATCGACCCCGGGCTCGCTTGGTCAAAACACGAGGTTCAGACCAAAACCCGATCACCCATTCACCCACTAGCCCGAATATGTAATTAGTTCTGGAATCCGACCCAAAAACGAGGTCTAAATTCCAATTATTTAATAAGCCCTAACTCTACCCAAATCCCTAATTCTCTACCCTTAAGAACATGATTTAGGCCTAGAAATCTAATGGGTGTTTCTAGAACTTCACTGCCCGACCCTCGCACCTGCGGTGCTTGGGTTGCATTTGCGCTCTCACAGGTGCGGAAAATCGATCGCACTTGCGGAAATGGACAGGCCCACTGGGGGCCGCACCTGCTGAAAGTCATACGCATCTGCGGATGCGCGCCAGCACAGTCAAGGACCGTACTTGCGGATTGGTCGCACCTGCGGCCTTAGGCTCGCAGGTGCGGGCACACCAGAACTGGTGCACCAGCGGTGTTTCTCCTAAGTCTAAACAGCCCGAAACCTATCCGAAACTCACCCGAGCCGTCGGGGCTCCAAACCAAACATGTACACAACCTAAAAAATATCCTACGGACTTACGCGTGCGATCAAATCGCCAAAATAACATCTTAAACAACGAATTTAGCATCAAAATCAAAGAAAATTTCCAAAATTTCCAAAGTATCAAATTTCACAACTACGGGTCCGAATCACGTCAAACGATTTCCGTTTCTTACCAAATTTTACACACATATCAAAAATATCATATTGAACCTGTATCGGGCTCAGGAACCAAAATACAGGCCCGATACTATAAATTTCAAACATAATCAATTTCTGAAATCTCTTATATTTCTAGAAAGACAATTTCTTTCAAAAATTCATTTCTCGGGCTTGGGACCTCAGAATTCGATTTCGAACATACGCCCAAGTCCCCTATTTTTCTATAGACCCTCCGGGACCGTCAAATCACTGCTCCGTATCCGTTTACCCAAAATGTTGACCAAAGTCAACTTAAATCAAACTTTTAAGGCAAAAACTAGCATTTTTTTAGTTTTTCACATAAAGGCTTATCGGCTATACACCCGGGCTGCGCACGTAAATCGAGGTGAGATAAAACAGAGGTTTTAAAGGCCTCGAAACACCATTTTGACATAAAGTAAGGGATGACCTTTTGGGTAATCACAATCTCCACCTCTAAAACAAACGTTCTTCCTCGAACAGACATAGAAAAGTACCTGCATCGGGGAGTAGATGGGGATTACGGCTCCGCATATTGGACTCGGACTCCCAAGTAGCTGCCTCTGTAGGATGACCTCTCCACTGAACACGAACCGAAGGATAACTCTTCGATCTCAACTGACGAATCTGCCGGTCTAATATGGCTACCAGATCCTCCTCGTAGGTCAAATCATTGTCCAGCTGGACACTACTGAAGTCTAACACATAGGATGGATCGACGGGATACTTCTGAAGCATAGATACATGGAACACTGGATGCAAGGCGCCCCCTTTTTCCCCTCTTAAAGCGGAGAGATCGGGTTTATGACATTTTGGACAACTCCTTTTGAAGGTTAAAAGGGTTAAAAGGAAGAGTCGCCACCTAACGGATTAAGGTGCGTTAGGGAACCTAGATTAGTTAACTCATAAGACTAGTTTGCATTACCAGAGATTGGGTAAGGGCTTGAAGTTATCCCAAGGGGAAGGTATTAGGCACCTCTCAGGATCCACAACTATGGTTCCCGGCCAAATGGTTTTCGTGAATTCGGACTATAAGCAAATAAAAAATAAGGCTCATATAAGAGGGGATTTCAAACAAGTATGAAGTTTATTAGAAAGTTGAAAGAAATCAAAAGTAAATATTTGAGAAAAGGATGTCCTAGGTTTAAAGTAATATGGATCACAACAATGCAATTCCCGATAGGCAGAGCTACATGTGGTATTAACGCATCGGTCATCACATCCGTATTCTACCCTTTCCCACCCTGCGAAGGTATTTAAAACGCGTGTTGGTCACGAAACTTATTGCGTGCTATTACCCGTCCCATCCTATCAGTCCTGGGGGAAGTTAGGGACTACTATTCCTAGAGGGTGAGTACTAGGCTGAACCCCTAGGTTAAAAGGACAAAATTCTAAACGACAAAACAAAACAATGAGGACTGCAAATACAGGGGGGCACATAGAGGCAGATATGAAGCTCAAATATTCCTCCACAAGTTGTACACATAATTAGCACTACTCAACCACAAATGAGGTCTTAAATTTCAGAACCTAAGGCATGATGTCTAGGCGTGAATGCAGTAATAAGGCAGTGTTATTACAGAGTTTCAGAGAAAGGATTTTACCATTTTCAAACTATTGATTTCAGACAGTACACAAAAGAGGAATAGTTTTCCAGTTTTAACAAGTGTTAACACCTAAGGTTTGCCTAGGCGTATTATAATACTCCAATTATACTGCCTGGTTTCAGAAAAATAATAGTTAGACAAGGTGAGCCTATTTTTATTAATACGAAGCTAAGAGTTTAGACAAGTATGGATGAAGGTCCTGAAAACATGATATCTAAATGCAGGCAGGTGGTAGAATGATGCAAACGTATGCATGTTGTTCTAGATGCATGAATGTTTTCAGTATTAGAATCTATTCTTTTTAGCGAGATTTCATTAGCACATTCTTTTTGGATGAATGCAGAACATACATATATGCAATTCCTTGTTAAGTTACTCAAACCTAATACAGGATCTCTAAGTGTTCACAACAGTATGTTTTTAACACATGATTTTGGCATAAGTAACATGCTGAAAGTAACATCTTATAGGACATGATTTCTAATTGCAAGCTTTGATAGTTAATGTTATTATTTAACCTAAAACAAGATTTCTAGATGAAGCAATTGTGAAAGTGCAGAGGCAGTAACATTATAATAGCCATTTCTATCGTTGCTTAACTAGGAACATGATTTCTAAGTGGATATGAGTACGATGAGATGCAATAAATTGACCTAAGTATCATGGTATCTAATGCATGAATGGAATGTATTCCTAAGCATGGTGACTATTGCGCACATATATAAAAATAAGCCTACAAGCATGGTTTCTACCCATATATATACTAAGCATGCATAACCCCACCCATTTCACTATCCAACCCCAGAATCATTTTTACAATTAATTATTACAGACCAGAATTGCAAAAATTACATAAGTAAATGAGAAAATTAAGAAGTTACACTATAGGGAGCCTAACAGTAGGCCCAAATCTCCAGATCCAACAATGCCATATGTCATGACCTTTTATAACCCAGGTGTGTCAGAGTTCCTAGGGACCTCAGAGGATCCCAGGCAGTGCTCACACCCAGGTACCCCATCCAGGAGTGAGTAGGTGCAGTGTGGAATGACAACCTTGTGTGTCAGAGTTCAATAGATACTCAAATGGTCCCCAAGGCAGTGCTCACACGAAGGGGGCTGAACTTAGAAACTAGGAGTAGTGAGATGTGCTCAGAGTTTTTAGAAGGAGTTGAGTTGAGAAAGAGTTTTCTGACATAATTGTTTGAAAAATAGCTTTAGAGAACAGCATAAGAGTTTGTTTTATGAAACTAGTTTGAAGAGAAAAGAGACAGGACAATCAGCAACTTAGAAAAACATACATAGTTCAGGAAACAAACACAAACAAGGGAAAGAGATTTGGGGACAAGTAATACATCTGTGAAGCATAGTTGCACATAGGTTAACCTCAGAGAAGTATTACAGAACTTAACTAGTTACAACAATGATCTATCACAAATGTTCATGCTAAAGAGTTTAACAACATAAGATTGAAGGAGTGCCAGACAGAGTTACACCTTAGGTTCAGGGGAAAGGCTCGGGATTACATAGTAACTAGGTATCATGAGTACATGCTTGTAGTGTCACTAATCAGGGGAGTAAGGCAGATTCATATAGAACATATAAGAAAAGTACTTGACATGCTGAACTAAAGGGGAAAAGAGATCACATAGACAAGTAGACATGCTAAACATAGAGGGAAAGAGAGATCACATAGAAAAAATAAACATGCTGAACTAAAGGGAAAGAGAAATCACATAGACAAAATAAACATGCTGAACTAAAGAGAGATCACATAGACAGACTATACATGCTAATTGCAAGGCAAATATCAGAACCACAAATAGAAGCATAAGAGACATAGAAGGAATCTTAATACAAACAAAAACATATTGTTTTAGATGCTGTAGGCTTAAACAGAAATCATACCGGTTGAATGAGAGAAATGAAGAGCAGCAAAGTAATGAAGAGTAGTAAAGTGAAGAGAGGCAGAGCAGTAGTGTGTAGATGCAACAGAACAGTAGGGAAGCAGAGCAATAGCACAGTAGAATCACTCAGTTTTGGCTTGCAGCCAACTGAGTTGCAAGTAACAGCAAGAGAAATAAGAGAGTATGCGTGTGCGTGTAGGAGAGAGCCTAGAACAATGTATCTTGTTCGTGTCTGTTGAGGAATGAATAGAATGTATATATAATGCTAGAAACAAGTACAGAGTAGCATAATTATAGTAACAACATCAATTAAGTCAATCAGAAGTCTGGACTCCCTTCAAGCAAGGAGTTATGATTTGAACGGGTGTAAATTAGGCTAAATAAGGAAAGGATCAATTAGAAAACTGATTATACCATAATGGGGTAAATAAAGAATGTGGCATGTAATAAAGTCAAGTACATAGTATCTTAAATAAGGAAAATATATACTGGGTGCACTTATATGGAAACAAGCATAATTTAATTTGAAAATTAGTCAAGAAATCACGGATGGGGACTAAAATCACAAGGGATCATTCTCAATTAAGGAAAGTATCTCAGAAACAAGGAATCATTCCAATCAATACGGATTGTGTGCACAAATTACAGATTCAAGGAGAAACCAACCTTAATTAAGGACTATCTCAAGAATAAGAGATGCAAGCAAGGTAAAGTTGTAGAGAATTAGGGATTCGAACAGGAATACACTCAATTAGGCAAGGCAAGCAAGAACATCACATATTCAGACAAACCATAGTAATTAGAGAGTTGGAAACCCTAATGACTACAATAGTAAAATCACACATAGATAATGCAGTAACGTTTGAACATGATAAGAACACATAGAACTTAATCAGAATATCTAATAACAACAACAGGATATAATCCTAGGGAAAGCTTAAACATTCATGAGAAACAAAAGTACATGCATCTAAATAAACACATTGGTTGCAGATGGACTCAAATTTGAGGAAAACAACTAGCTAGTGTTTCCAGCAAAGCGAATTAAAAATGAAAGAAACCTTGAATAAATCGTTAAATCGTAGAAAAAACATAAAAATGACATTAAACATAAGCAAAAATCATTTTCGAAAGGGGGTTATGAAACCCTAGTTTTTGAAATGAAAGATCGTCAAAGTAGAGGTATTTTTCAAAGAAGAACATGTAAAGAAGCTTCATAATATTGTAGATCTAAAGTAGATCTAGAAGAAATCGAAAAGATATGGGGGTTAGGGTTTCGTGGAACCCAGAGAAGTAAGAAAAACCTCATAGATGTCGCCGGCTTAAGACGGAAAGGTTATAGCTCTTACTCAGATGTCCGGGGGAGGCCAGAAAGTGGCATGGGGACCATGAGAGGTGAGTGAACCGCTCCAGGTTCGCCTGAGGGCTCTAGGGTATCACTGGACCGGTGCAAGGTGGGTAAAGAATCATGAGACGATGAGGAACCATGGTTTCGGGTGAGAGAACCAACCGGAGAAGATGAACAGGCTCATCGGAGGAGAGAGGCCAAAGGAAAGTTTTAGAGAGAACCAGAGAGAGATAGAGAGAGAAATAGAGCCGGGAAAATGAGGGGTCGGTTGGGTAGTGATAGGGGTTTAATTATGGTAACACTGATCTGGACCGTTGATCTCATTTGATCAACGGTTCAGATCAGGTGTAGGGTTGGGCCAGGTATGGACGGGTTTTGGGCTGAGTCGTTTAATGGGTTAAAGGTAATGTGGGGTTGGGTTAACGATTGGCTAGAATTTAAATAAGAATAGGCTAAATGTTAAATACCCTAAAAAATAAGATAATTATTAATTAAAATAGCTGATAATTGTGTAAAATGAGATTAAAATTAAATAAATGAAATTAAGATAGTTAACTCCTATAAAAAATATAAAATGATCAGTTGTTGCTTTTAAAAATGATATAAATGTATATTTGTGCTATTATCGCAAAGTTGTTGAAATTAGCTAAATGATGCCAATATTGGTTAATTTGTGAAACAATTAAATTCTAATGGAGCTAAATAGGAGTATGAATAACATATTGAGCAAGCAGATGTCTTGAAATCGTTTATAACATCATTTATGAATATTTATAGAACATAAAGTATTAAATAAATAGAAAATAATTTGATAAAAACACGAAAAATTATGGGAAAATACCAGTCACTGTAAAGAATTATTTTGATAGTATATATGCAAGTTTGAAAATAGTTTAAGGAAAAATTGGGTATCAACAACGGCTTATAAATTCGATGGCAACACAAGTCTGTAAGCCACCTCTCCCACTCTGTCAAGGATCTCAAACGGGCCAATGAATCTAGGGCTTAGCTTGTCCTTCTTCCTGAATCTCATCACGCCCTTCATGGGTGACACCCAAAGCAATACCCGTTCTCCGACCATAAATGCCAAATAACGAACTCTACGGTCGGCATAACTCTTCTGCCTGGACTGAGTTGTACGAAGTCTATCCTGAATGATCTTCACCTTATCCAAGGCATCCTGCACTAACTCCGTACCCAACAACCGGGCCTCTCCCGGATCAAACCACCCAACCGGCGACCGACACCGCCTACCATACAACGCCTCATAAGGAGCCATCTGAATGCTCTACTGATAGCTGTTGTAGTAGGCAAACTCAGCTAAAGGCAATAATTGGTCCCAAGAATCTCCAAAGTCAATGACACATGCTCGCAACATATCCTCCAAGATCTGAATGGTACGCTCGGACTATCCGTCCGTCTGAGGATGAAACACTGTGCTTAACTCAACCCGTGTGCCCAACTCACGCTGAAATACTCTCCAAAAATGTGAGGTAAACTGCGTACCTCGGTCATAAATAATGGACACGGGTACACCGTGAAGGCGAACAATCTCCCTGATATAGATCCCTGCTAACCTCTCCGAAGAATAGGAAACTGGCACATGAATGAAATGCGCTGACTTGGTCAGCCTATCCACAATGACCCATACCACATCGAACTTCCTCTGAGTCAGTGGGAGTCCAACTACGAAATCCATGGTGACACGCTCCTACTTCCACTCAGGAATCTCAATCTGCTGCATCAATCCACCGGGTCTCTGGTGCTCGTACTTAACTTGCTGACAGTTCAAGCGCCGAGCTACATATGCCACGATATCCTTCTTCATCCTCCGCCACCAATAATGCTGCATCAAATCCTGATACATCTTTGCAGAAGCCCGGATGAATGGAGTACCGGGAACTATGGGCCTCCTCTAATATCAACTCGTGCAGTCCATCAACATTAGGCACACAAATACGGCCCTACATCCGCATAAACCAATCATCGCCAACTGAAACCTACTTGGCACCACCGTGTTGCACCGTATCCCTAAGGACACACAAATGAGGATCATCATACTGCCAATCTCGAATACGATCAAATAATGAAGAATGAGCCACAATATAAGCTAGAACACTGCCGATCTCAGAAACATCCAATCTCATGAACCAATTGCCAAGGCCTGAACATCCAAAGCAAGCGGTCTCTCCCTGACCGGAATATAAGCAAGACTACCCATACTGGATGACTTCCTACTCAAAGCATCGGCCACTACATTGGCCTTCCCTGGATGATATAAGATGGTGATGTCATAGTCTTTCAATATCTCCAACCATCTCCTCTGCCTAAAATTAATTCTTTCTGCTTGAACAAATATTGCAAACTCTTGTGATCCGTGACACCTTACAAGGCACACCATATAAATAATGCCTCCAAATCTTCAGCGCGTGAACAATAACGTCTAACTCCAAATCATGAAATGTGTAATTATTGTCGTGGACCTTCAACTGACGTGAAGAATATGCTATAACCTTGCCATCCTGCATCAACACTACACCAAGTCCAATCCGAGAAGCATCACAATATACAGCATATGGCCCTGAACCGAAGGGCAAAACCAACACCGGTGTCGTGGTCAAGGCTATCTTTAGCTTCTGAAAGCTCGCCTCACACTCATCTGACAACCTGAAATGGGCACCTTTCTGAGTCAACCTGGTCATCAGGGCTGCAATAGACGAAAAGCCCTCCACAAACCGACGATAGTAACCTGCTAAACCTAAGAAGCTCCGAATCTCTGTAGCTGATGTGGGTCTAGGCCTATCCTTAACTGCTGAAGTTTTCTTGGGATCTACCTGAATACCCTCTACTGATACAACATAACCCAAGAATGCGACTGAGCTGAACCAGAATTCACACTTGGAAAATTTAGCATATAACTGACTGTCCTTCAGAGTCTGGAGAACGACTCGAAGGTGTTGCTCGTGCTCCTCCCGATTGCGAGAGTAAATCAAAATATCATCAATGAAGACAATCACGAACAAATCCAAATAAGGCCTGAACACTTGGTTCATCAAATCCATAAAAGCAGCTAGGGAATTTGTCAACCCGAATGACATCACTAAGAACTCATAATGCCCGTACCGAGTGCGAAAGGCTGTCTTAGGGACATCGGATGCCCTAATCCTCAACTGATGGTAGCCAGATCTCAAATCAATATTTGAAAATACCTTGGCACCCTGAAACTGATCAAACAAATCATCAATCCTTGGCAATGGATACTTGTTCTTGATAGTAACCTTGTTCAATTGCCGGTAATCAATACACGTCCTCATAGACCCATCTTTCTTCTTAACAAACAACACCGGCGCATCCCATGACGAAACACTAGGCCTAATAAATCCTTTATCTAGCAAATCATGCAATTGTTCCTTAAACTCCTTTAGCTTTGGCGGGGCCATACGATATGGCGGAATCGAAATGGGCTGAGTGCCCGGAGCCAACTCAATGCAAAAGTCAATATCCCTGTTGGGTGGCATACCCGGCAAGTCTGCAGGAAACACCTCTAGAAACTCACAGACAATGGGCACAGACTCCATAGAAGAAACCTCGACACTAGAATCACGAACATAAGCCAAATAGGCTAAACACCCCTTCTCAACCATGCGCTGAGCCTTCATATATGAGATAACCCTGCTGGAAGAATGACCAGGAGTTCCTCTCCACTCTAATCGAGGAAACCGTGGCAGTGCTAATGTCACGGTCTTGGCATGACAGTCCAGAATAGCATGATAGGGCGACAACCAATCCATCCCCAAAATGACATCGAAATCAACCATATCAAGGAGTAGAAGATCTACATTGGTCTCAAGACCACCAATAACAACTACACACGAACGGTAGACACGATCTACCACATTGGAATCACCCACCGGTGTAGACACATATACAAGAGTACTCATAGAATCACGAGGCATAATCAAACAAAGAGCAAAATATGATGACACATAGGAGAATGTGGATCCCGGATCAAACAAAACCGAAGCATCCTTGATGCAAACTGAAACCATACCTATAATGACTGTGTCGGAGGCCTCAACCTCAGGTATGGAAGGAATAACATAACATCGGGAGTGGGCCCCACCAATCTGAACATCCCTGGGTCGACCTACTGCTTGCTGACCTCTACCTCTGGTAGCCTAACATCCACCTCTAACTGTTTGACCTCCACCTCTAGCACCTCGACCTGCACCCCTAGATGGCTGGGGGGTGGTGGAGCACCTGGTGCGGGAATCATAGCACGGGAACCCTGGTGATGAGAACCACTCGAGGCTCGGGGGCAAAATCTAGCAATGTGCCCCAGGCCACCACATGTATAACAAGATCTCGGTTGTTGAGACTGCTGGCCTTGAAACTGTCCTTGTCGATCGGAGTAACCACTCTGAAAACTCTGGAGCGTCGGTGCACTGATAGGAGCTGGCGGTGCATTGTAGACCAACTGATCAGAATATGGCATGTGGGAACCACGACCACCTGGAGCACTACGGGACACCTGAAGTGCTGACTGAAATGGCCTAGGAGGATGGCCTCTACCAAAAGAATCTCTGCCCCCAGACGAGGCACCACTGAACCGGCCAAAATGACGAGGCCTCTTGTCAGACCCCTGACCACTACCCTGCGATAACACCATCTCGATTCGTCTGGCCACATTGGCCGCCTTCTAAAAGGGAATATCACTCCTTGTCTCTCCGGCCATCTAAAGTCTAATCGGCTGAGCTAGCCCCTCAATAAAACTCCTCACCCTCTCTCGATTGGTGGGGAGTATCATGACAGCATGTTGGGCCAAAGTGTTGAACCTGGTCTCATACTGTGTAACTGTCATAGAACCCTACTGGAGACGCTCAAACTGCCTCCGAAAATCCTCTCTCTGGGTAACAGGAAGAAACTTCTCCAAGAACAAATCAGAGAACTGAGCCCAAGGCAAAGGTGGTGATCTAGCTGGTCTGGTCAAGCAATAATCCCTCCACCATGTCTTGGCGGGACCTGAAAGACGGAAAGTGGCAAAATCGACCCCATTGGTCGCAACTATCCCCATGTTCCGAAGAACCTCATAGCAACTGTCTAAGTAATCCTGGGGATCCTTTGAAGGCGCACCACTAAAAGTAGTAGGAAATAGCTTGGTGAACCGGTCCAATCTCCATAAAGCATCAGCAGTCATAGCTTCTCCCTCCCCTGCCTGAGCCACAATACCTGGATGAGCTACCCCAGCTGTCTGAGGTGCTGGAGTCTGGAACTTAGAAGCTAAATGCTCTGGTGTGCGGGTGGCGGGATTTGGGCTCCTCCCCTAGCCAGAGAGACGGCTGGTGCTGCAGGAAGTAGACCTGCCTGAGCAACGCTCTCCAAAAGGCCCACTAAGCGGACCAGAGCATCCTGGAGTACTGGGGTGGCAATGAACCCCTCAGGAACCTAAGCTGGTCCCACCGGAACTGTCTGAGCAGGAACCTCATCGGCAAACTCTACCTGAGGCTCCGCCACTGGGGCTGCTGCTCTAGGCTGAGCTCTGCCCCTGCCTCGGCCTCTAGTACGACCTTGGCCTTGTCCTCGGCCCCTCGTAGGAGCTGCAACCGGAGCCTCAGGCTACTGATCAGTAGATGAAGAAGCACGTGTTCTCGCTATCTGCGAGAGAATAGAACAGAAATTCAATTAGCATTTAGAATTCAAATGACACAACAGAGAAGAATAGATGTGAAGATATTCCTAAACTCTGTAGCCTCTGGGGATAAGCACAAACATCTCCGTACCGATCCCTCAGATTCTACCAAGCTTGTCTGTGAATTGTGAGACCTAAGCAACCTAGTGCTTTGATACCAATTTGTCACGACCCGAATTTCCCACCGTCGGGATCGTGATGGCGCCTAACAATGAACCCACTAGGCAAGCCAACGTGAATGTTAAATTTACTTTATTCCTTTATTATTAGTCGAAAATAGGTGAAATACAACATTTGCATGAATAAAAGTATAAAAGGAGGCAAAGTATATAACTCAACCCAATGCTTTTATGAAATTCCACAAAAACCAAATCTCAGAATATTGGAGTCACAACTCACGGACTGTCTATGAAGACTACATATAAAGATTTGAATAAACAAGTACATCTGTTTCTGAAATAGCTAGAACAGAATACAAAAGAAGTAGAAGGGGACGCCAAGGCCTGCGGATGCCAACAGGACTACCTCGGTGTCTCCACATGGACTGAAGGCAGCATCCTAGCTCTACTGTCCGTAGGATCCTGTACCAGGATCTGCACAACGAAGATGTACAGAGTGTAGCATCAGTACAACCGACCCCATGTACTGAGTAAGCATCGAGCCTAACCTCAGTGAAGTAGTGACGAGGCTAGGACACGACAACCAAAACAACCTGTGCAATTAATAATGTTCGGAGGCATAGTAATAACAAGGGTAAACAACTAAGTACAAAGAAAAGGGGATCATGCTTGGGGGGGGGG
>ML270060.1:10209-28433 GCA_005239495.1 Nicotiana undulata | reverse complement strand
GTGGGGGGGGGGGGGGGGGGGGGGGGGAGAAATATCAAATAAAGGAAATAATGAAATGAATAACAATTCAATATCAACTGGAACAACAGGTAATAACATCACAGGGAAGACAGTGCACGACATCACCCTTTGTGCTTTTACTCTCATCCTCACCAAATAATAAAAACAAGTGCACGGCATCACCCTTCGTGCTTTTACTCTCATCCTCACAATAATTAATAGAAACGGAACAGCATCACCCTTCGTGCTTTTAATATCATAACATGGCACGACATCACCCTTCATGCTTTTACACTCTCATTCTCACAATAATCAATACACGGCATCACCCTTCGTGCTTTACACTCTTCCTCACAGTAATCATTACACGGCATCACCCTACGTTCTTTACACTCTTCCTCACCCAAACAATATCAATAAAAACAGTCCGGCAAGGAAAAATCAACAATATGAACCCTAATAATAAATCATAACATCCCGGCAAGGGAACAACAGTAGAAATATCACTATCCCGGCAAGGGACACAGCTATAACCAATCTCACTCAAGTACATATCTCCACATAAAGTTTCTCAATTGAACCCAATACTCAACAATGTTCATTACCAAGAATTTCCACCAAAATGAATAACCACAAAGTGAAACTCAAGCTATAACACAGTAAATATCAATGAAAACCACAAAATTCATAATATCCGACTCACGGGCATGCTTGACACCAACGTATAGGTATTCATCACCTCACCTATACGTTGAACATGGTATTCACACATAGCAAGTAAGACACAACACCTATTCCCTCAAGCTAAGGTTAGGCCAAACACTTACCTCGATTTCCATGACCAAAATCAAGCCTCGATCACCGCTTTCCCTTTTGAATTTGACTCCAAATCAATTGTATCTAGATATAATTGACTTAATAACATCAATAAACGCTAAATAATTCAATTTCAATGCTTAATTATAGGTTTTCTAGCATTCTTTCGAAAAATGCAAAAATCGACCTCATGCCCGCTTTGTCAAAACACGAGGTTCAGACCAAAACCCCATCACCCATTCACCCTCGATCCCAAATATGTAATTAGTTCTGGAATCTGACCCCAAAACAAGGTCTAAATTCCAATTACTCAAAAATCCCGAACTATACCCAAATCCCTAATTTTCTACCCTTAAGAACATGATTTAGACCTAGAAATCTAATGAGTGTTAATGGAACTTGAAGAAAAAGGCAAAGTGGTTTATGATTGAATCTCAGAGACATTCTTATCATTTGGTAGATCCAAGTCCATTTCGGGTTCACTCGGAGCTTTGGCAACAACCGTAGGAGGTGTGATGACGAGTCTTAGAATACATACCTATGATTTTGTGGTGAATTTCCCTTTCAAAAATCGCCAAATTTTGAGTTTAGGTGAAGAAGTTATGAAGTTTTGATAAAATCCCGTTTTTGCTACTATTTTTAGAACTTCACTGCCCGATCCTCGCACCTGCGGTGCTTGGGTCGCACCTGCGCTCTCGCAGGTGCGGAAAATCGATCGCACCTGCGGAAATGGACAGGCCCAATGGGGGCCGCACCTGCGTAACGTCATCCGCATCTGCGGATGCGCGCCTGTGCAGTTAGGGATTGCACCTGCTGATTGGTCGCACCTATGGCCTTAGGCTCGCAGGTGCGGGCACACCAGAACTAGTGCACTAGCAGTGTTTTTCCTAAGTCTAAACACCCCGAAACCTATCCGAAACTCACGAGAGCCCTCGGGGCTCCAAACCAAACATGTACACAACCTCAAAAATATCCTACGGACTTACTCGTGCGATCAAATCGCCAAAATAACATCTTAAACAACGAATTTAGCATCAAAATCAAAGAAAAATTCCAAAACTTCCAAAGTATCAAATTTCACAACTACGGGTCCAAATCACGTCAAACGACTTCCGTTTCTTACCAAATTTTACAGACATATCACAAATATCATATTGAACCTCAACCCGGATCTGAAACCAAAATACGGGCCCGATACCATATATTTCAAACATAATTAATTTCTAAAATCTCTTATATTTTCTAGAAAAATAATTTCTTTCAAAACTTCATTTCTCGGGCTTGGGACCTCGGAATTCGATTCCGGGCATACGCCCAAGTCCCCTATTTTCCTACGGACACTTAGGGACCGTCAAATCACAGGTCCGAGTCCGTTTACCCAAATGTTGACCAAAGTCAACTTAAATCAAAATTTTAAGGCAAAAACTAGCATTTTCTTAGTTTTTCACATAAAGGCTTCCCGGCTATACACCCGGGCTGCACACACAAATCTAGGTGAGATAAAAGAGGTTTTCAAGGCCTCGAAACACCATTTTGACATAAAAGTAAGGGATGACCTTTTGGGTCATCACAATTCATGCCATAATAATGACATTATTTTCTTATATCATCTTAAACCTCCTTTTAGAGGTGAGTGTGGTATATTCACTACCACTAGCACGTTCATATTCTTCCAAGAATGAATATGTATTCATAAGTTAGATGTTGTCACATTCTCATCATGAATGTACCATAATCATCTATATGTGCTTTACAAAATCTCATGTCAAATCGATGACAAATATTACTTTCAAAGAGTGAAAGATTATTGTGAGAATTCTTATTATTCTCATTATCACAAATATGACGATTATAATTTCGTCTATTGCCACGTCCGTATTTATTGATACTTTCATGGTAATAATTTGTCTTCTTTCAGACTTATCACATATTGCTATCACATTCTCTTAAGGGGAATGAGAATGAAGCAAATTCAATGGGACGAGTTTCCACTTCTTTTCTCACAATCATACATGAATTTGATCATGGCAAGGCATAGAAATTTAACCACTTCGGGTAGTTATATTTCTTGCAAACTCTATAAGAGTTATAATCAAAGTTTATTGTCTTTGCTTGCATTTAAAATTAAATTATATAATTTCAAGAATTTAAAACAGAAAAACAAAGTAAAATACTTACCTTAAATCCAGAATTTAGTCACGAAGGAAGTTTATGGAACCATTGACAATCATTATGCTCAATCCCAAAGCTTCTACTCAATTGGTTAGAGTCTCATGCTGATAACGTGTTATGAAACAATAAAAGAAGAAGAACAATATTGCAGAGAAAGAGAGAGGAAATTCTTATTGAATTTTTGGGATGATTTACAATGGGGTAAGACCACTCTATTTATAAGAAAATAGTGACTTAGCCACCAAGTAACAAACTCTAGAATCTCTCTAGAATATAGACATTCACCATAAATATAATTCTATTTATAACAAATTTAAAGTTGTTTAGTTGTGGTAATTAAAATTCCAACATCTGTTTTCGATGTTTGAATTGACTCAATATTAATTGCGGGAAAAGGCCTAAATTACCCCTATCATTTGTTAAATGGTTCACAGATATCCTCCGTCCATCTATCCGTCTAAAAAAGCACACGATGTTAATTATATTAACTAAATTTCCCCCGCGTCTAATGGCAGAATTTGCGGGCATTCAATTTAGTGATGTGGCAGTTTCTCATTGGGTCACGTGGCAATCTCGGGCTGAAACTTTCATGGTGGCAATCTCGGGCTTAAAATAGGTTGGGTGGGCTGACAAATTCACTCAGTCTCAGTGAATAAGTAAACAATTGAATTGCTTCAATTGCATGGTGCCAACGAAATCAAGTGTTAATTCCCATTTTATTGAGTTAACTAACCTCATCTTCTTACCCGAGTCATAAAATACATTAACCCATCAGACAAAACCTCATTTTTAAATTAGGACGACCCATACTTCAATAAGATATCCATACTCAAGATTGTTTTTTGGGAAATTGATGGAGGGAAAATCTGATTTATAATTTTGATTCCATCTTCACACTGAAATCACAAATTGAGCACTAACACTTTTTCCCTTAAATCAGAATATTCATGTTTTATAAATGCTTGCAATAGTGAGAATGTTCAAATCTGAGGGACAAATTGATCAATTTTATGGAGGATTCAAGGGAAAGTGAGTATTCCAAGCTTGCACAATCTACCATGCACTGGGTAGTTCACCCGAACGAGGAGAAATTAAAGGAGTTAGCAAAACGAGAAGGCCAGTAGAATCTGTGGATACCAGTGGGTTTGCAAGTATTTTTTTTTGCTGGCTTAAAAAAGATTCTAGATGATGTTTTTCCAGATGTCTATGAGATACATTATTTATGTAGTTTGATAATGCTGCACGGACAAGAAAGCTGATATTTGGCCGCAGAATCGACGATGTAGTCAAAAAAAATTCGATCACTTATTAGGTGCTGGCCTTTTGAATCTTGTGTATGGATATCTTTGTGAAATTATGGGTTAATGTATTATTATATGACCCAATTAAAAAACTTTGGGTCAGATTAAGTGGGTCGAAATAAGGCCCATTTTTTGTTTCAATCGAGATTTCCACGTGGACCAGTAAGAGATTGCCAAATCACTAAATTGAACGCCCTCAATGTTTACCTCAAAAATGGTATTAATAATTAAAAGTGATTTGTGGTTCTAAAAAATATGTGATTTATTTCAATACTAGTGAATAATCAAGGGATATTAAGTGTAAGTGATAAGAAATGATAACCAACCCAATGTTGCCAAAGGACTGGGGGCCTCGAGCTTGATAGCCTCGGGGGTCACGAGGTCGGTCGATAAATGTAAATTATAAACAGTAAATGAAGAATAATAAATGAAGAACAATAAAGTTGAAGAGTAATGTTGAGCACGTTAAACGAGAAAAGCAGAGTAGAATGTTCTATTTCAGTGAATGTAAATAAATCCTTTACAAAATGATTGGGGTCCCCTTTATATAGGAGGAAAAAATCCTAATATGGTATATTTCTAATTATGACAAAGATTACTATTGGTACATCTGTATAACGGCTTACTAGGGAGTTATACTATTTCTTACAAATCCTATCCGTCCTTACCACGTGACCTTAGGAATTTTTCGCTTTTTCTTGATTGTCATCGATTTTGCATTGCCTCGAGGTAGGCCATGTCGGATCTTCGATGCACTCTCTCTAGGTATGCATTCTGATATCGGGCTCGATCACTACTTCGAACCTTCCGAACTCGGGCTCGACGTAGTGAAAGCTCCAAAATCGGACTCCCCAGATTTTGACCGTATAGTGATAGTCCCCGTATTTTTTAGAATGGAATGATAAGAAACAAACTTGAATTCTTGACCCTTCAATATCCCTATCATGATGTCAGTCACGTGAGGTCAGCGATTGGTGTGACGGAAAGGTCGTGCAGAGATCATGTCTGCACAGTTCTAAAAAATTCCATAAATCGATAACAACTATTGGACGCCCTTTTAACTTCTCCAACACGCTTAGATGACCCCTATAAATACTCCGGTCCTCCACTTTTTATACTTTTACTTTCTAAAACATCTTCAAATCTTCACTAACTTTTCTCTGCATTCATCCTTTCTTTGTGTTCATCTCTTCAACCAGTTTCTTCTTCTTATTTTGAAGTTTCACAACAAACATGGCAAAAACTTCTAAGACGGTTCCCCAAAAAAAGAAATCCCTTTCATCATCACGCTCGTCCAAGAGCAAAACGGTAGTACCTCCTCGTGTTGAGGAGAGTACCCCCGGGCCTTGTGAAATATCTTCTGATTTTAAGGTCGAAAAACCTTCCTCGGTTGCGGGAAGATGTGAACCCATGTCTCGATATATTAGTCTGATAACCGAGACCAAAAAAGTGAAGGTTGATTTCCGCTGGGGGGATGCGGTGCAAGTGGAGATCCCTTCATCCGAGGAGTACATAACCATTTTCAAAGATGGTTTCCTCAGCGTATGCACATACCCATTCACCTTAGGTCTCGTAGAACCTTCTTTGCTGCCGATAGATCCAATGATCCTCAATTTTTGTCGTCAATATTGGGTGATGCTTGGCCAAATCTATCATTCCTTCTGGCGAATCGTTTACCTAATTAGGTATTTTTCAAACATGGTTGAGGAGATGCCTTTTACCCTCGACCATCTGATTAGACTGTACAACCCTCGTCTCTATCGATGTGGTCTGATTAAACTACAACGTCGATCTTCGAAGTCTTTCTTCACTAGAATCGATGAGGATATGGATTGAGGGTGGATGAGCCGCTTCATTCGAGTCAGAACCTCTGACATGATTCCTGCTGAGAAGATGCCATTCCCCGAGGAATGGAATATTAATCGTGAGTGTCGACTCATCGAACATGTTTCATTAATTAAATGTTTTCTCTTCCTTTTGAACTAACTCCCTTCCGATGATGCAGCCATTGAGTGGTACCCTGGTGCGGTCAAGTACCTCCCGGGCTGGGTTCGACAACTAGATTCCACCTCCACATCTGCCGAGCGCATCTGGCGTGACTTGGCTAGAGGCCGATGGGAGGCCAAAAATCATGGTGAGTTTTTATTATTGTCGTATTTGAATTCCTTAGTGAATTTTTTTGTTGATGGTACAGTTGACCTTTGTGCTTATGCAGGCCTTGGAGAAGCTATTTCACTGAGGCCTCCCCCACCTGGCGAGGTAGATACCCCAAAACCTGCCAAGGATAAGAAATGAAAGAAGGAGACGTCGGCGGAGTCCCCGAAACCAAAAAAGGCCAAAGCTCAAAAGTTTAAGGCCGATATAGTGGCTTTAACACCGAAAGCTGCCGAGAGCCTTAGTGCCTAGGACGAGGAGGATGATCACTGCCCGTTAGTGATCAAAGGAAGAGGAATCATCGATGCTTCAGAGGCCGCCGAGCCGAAGACTGCTGCATCAAAGGCTACCGATGCAGTCCAACCTCGAGTTGAGGAGGTTCCTGAAGGGAGCTTGGGAAAAGTCCTCGAGCCGGCTGATAACCAGAGCATGCCTTGTGCTGAAAAGTACTGGGTTGAAGAGCTCGAAGAAAACAACCCCGAAGCTCCTAGAAGGAAGGAGAAAGGCACAACTGATCCACTCGGGGTGATCGATGTGTGTGACTCTCCTCAAGGCCCATCTTTTTCTGAAGGGCATATACGGGATGCCCAGGACATGAAGACTCCTGAAGCGGTGTCATCCCACAGGGAGAACGATATCTTCGAAGAATGCCTTGTCGGGCTTGGGTTGGGCCCCGACCTCGACGCCTCGTTTATCTTCGAAGAGGCTGATAAGCTTCAAAAGCAGGTATACTTTGTCCTTTAACAACTATGTTTGGGATTTGATTTGTGTCTATGATCTATGATCAAGCTTTCTACAAATCTCGGGCTGAGCATGCCCGATGCGAAGATGAGCTTAGAAAGCTCATGCTGGAATACGATGTCCTCGAGGCCCTCTATGTCATAAAAGAGGGGGAACTTAATGACATTTGAGCCTATTTGGAGAAGGCATCGTAAGAGAGGGACGGGTTCGTTGAGAAGGTAATATAGCCTTCGTGGTCTTGTTTTATGTTTTGCTTGCTTTTGGTGTCTAACGTTGCAGCTTGCTCTTTGCAGCTCAAGCAGAAGGATGATCTGGTGGGGCAACTTCGGGAGGAGCTTAAAGTTAAGGATGCTGAAATCTTCGGCCTGAAGCAGCGTATGGATGAGGTGGCCTCCTAGAAGGATACTCTTCGAGAGAAACTGAACTCGGTTAAGTACCAACTCCAAGGTGCAAAGGGACAACGCCGTAAATTTAAGGAGCTTCATGCTGAGTCGTCTGCCGAGTTATCCAAAATCAAGTCTGAAGTTGATGCACTCATATCTTCGTATCGGACTGAGTTGCTGCTACAAATGCTCGGGCTAAGAAGGTATCTGCTGAAGCCGAGCTCAAGCTAACTCGTGCCCTCGACCATGCTCGATTGGAATCTTGAAGGCATGCTCTCGAGGAGGTTCATGCCAAAGGTTTTGATCTTTCTACCGAGATCGAGAAAGTGAAGTCCTTAGAAGAGAAATCGGTTCCAATGCTTACTTCCGATGAGGATTCTTCTAGTGGCTCAGAGAGTGGTGAAGATGAAGACGAGGTCCCCGAGGGGGAAGAGGCCGCCGAAGATCAGGCTGCCGAAGGTCAATCCATCGAAGATGCAGCTCTTGAGGGACCACCTCCAACCGAGTGACCCCGACAGAAGATTAGGCTTCTTTTATTTTCCTTTTTTGTGTAAGGGCTCCATGTGGGAGCTTTGTAAATATATTTTTGTGAACACCATTTGAATATATAAAAGGATCTTTTTGTTCCATCTCCGCTCTTTGTTAATTCCTGTCTTTCCTTTACTTTTGAAATGAGATTTGATGTTTGTTGACGATCAGTCCGATGTGTTGGACTTAGAATATAAAACCCTTAGGTTTCGTGTTTGATCAATGGTCAGTAATAAGTGAACACTTAGGGTCCGATCCTCGAGCTAAGATTTAGCTCGGGACTTAAGAGTCTGAATGTTTGATTAATGATCGATAATAATTGACCACTTAGGGTCTGATCTTCGAGATAAGCTTTAGCTCGGGACTTAAGAGTCCGAATTAGGTAAGGTCTCGAGAATGGTGTGCTTCGGCCTTTAAGTTCTTCAAGTATCAGCCCTTAAGCTTTAAAACATAGGCCCTTAGGCTCTTTTAAGTTAGCCTTTAGGCTCTTACAAATCGGCCCTCAGGCTATTACAAATCGACCCTTAGGCTCTTTTTAGATTAGGTCAATTCGACCTCTAAAATGGCTACAATGTCCCCCTTTCTGGATAAATACTTTTAAAAATTTTGTTATGACTTGGAATGTTTTTATATTCGTCCGACTTTTTGACGGTTCGATTGATTGGAACCTCGATTGCAAGTCGATGTGTGACGATAATTGAGTACTTCGTGAGGTTCTCTCGAAGGCCTATTTTTTCGAAGCCTTCACATTGTTCGGAGCTGATATTATCGAAGCCCATTTGCTTATGCCGAGGGTAGCCTAATTTAATCAATTTTTTGAAGTATTTGAAGGCCTTTTGTTTTATGGAAGAAGTCAGACGTCTTCGAGCCGCATTATTTCGACCGTAGCCTTTTCATATAACCGTAGTCTTTTATGTGGCCGTAGCCTTTTAGTCCCCGAGTGAGATAGCCTTAGACTTTATACTGAGGGTATGCCCTTTTAAAGGTCTTATAAGTTCGATTATATGGCCTTGGACTTAATATCGAGGGGATACCTCTTATAAGGTCTTATAAGTTCGAGTATGCCTCATCGAGGTCTTATAAATTCGAGTTCGCCTCATTGAGGTCTTATAAATTTGGGTTTGCCTCATTGAGGTCTTATAAGTTCGGGTTTGCCTCATTGAGGTCTTATAAATTCGTTCGATGGCTCGATATGCTGACTATTGAAGACAGTCCCCAAGTGTTCGGGTGTATTTGGACCTTGAGCTATTTAATGTGAAAATAGTAGACTTCTTTGAGGCACAAAGTGTTTTGATATAATAATAATGCTTCTTCGAATAATTGATACATGCGTACATGTTTTTTCCATCGAGGGCTCGACTATTCTACATGGACACGGTTCATCTGACCGTTTGGCCCATTACAACATTCTCCTATCGAGGCCCTCTTTGGCATAACTTGCTTTCTTTGAAAAGTAACCTCCGAGGGTGATGCCCCCCAATATTCGAGGTTGATAGAAAAGAAGCCTTGAATACTTGTTAAGTTTTCCTTAGGTAGCATATAGGTTTTTCCTCGTTAAAAGCCTTGCCGATAAAACCCATTTGGGATAAAACCCGATCTAAGGGGAAAAAAGTACAACACATGCTTTAAAACCCAAGGTCTTCGAGTTGAAGGGTGTTTCGATTCCTCCAATCGAACACCTACAAAAAGTTAGTATGAAATATAAATCAAAAGGAGAAGGTTATACCTTAACAATAATAGCGTTTGAGAATTGACATATACCAATTGTTTGGTAGTTGCTCACCTTCCATAGTGCTAAGCTTGTACGATCCTTTGCCTTCTATTCCGAGGACACGGTACGGTTCTTCCCAACTAGGTCCTAGCTTCCCATCGTTTGGGTTTCGAGTATTGAGGGTGACTTTCCTTACAACCAAGTCCCCGACTCTGAAGTATCGAAGGTTTGTTCTTCTGTTGTAGTACCTTTCGATCCTTTGTTTTTGAGCGTCCATTCGAACAAGTGCGGCCTCGCACTTTTCATCTAGTAGCTCGAGGAAGGTGTTCATGGCCTCGTTGTTTGAGACCTCAGTGTCATGCTAAAATCTGACGCTTGGTTCCCCGACCTCGACTTGTATCAATGCCTCGGATCCATATACTAAATAGAACGGGGTCTCCCCTGTGCTCGACTTCAAAGTTGTTCGATACGCCCATAGTACTTTGGGCAGCACTTTTCTCCATTTCCCCTTCGCATCATCTAACCTCTTCTTCAAGTTTTGGATGATGGTTTTGTTTGTGGAATCGGCTTGACCATTTGCACTTGGGTGGTAAGGCGTTGATAGGATTCTTTTGATTTTATGATCCTCGAGGAATATTTTCACCTTGCTGCCGATGAACTGCTTCCCATTATCACATGTAATCTCGGAGGGGATCTCGAATCGGCATATGATGTGGTCCCATATGAAGTTGATAACTTATTTTTCTCTTATCTTATCGAAGTCCTGCGCTTCTATCCATTTTGAGAAGTAGTCAGTCATAAATAAGATAAATCTAGATTTACTTGGCGTCGTTGGTAGAGGGCCGACGATGTCCATCCCCCATTTCATGAATGGTCACGGGGATAGGACCGAGTGTAGTTGTTCACCGGGTTGATGAATCATCGGTGCGAATCTTTGGCATTTTTCACATCTTTGAATGAACTCCTTGGTGTCCTTTTTAGTGTTATCCCAGTAATACCCCGCTCTAATTACCTTTTGAACTAAGGAATCGGCACCGGAGTGGTTTCCACAAGTGCCTTCGTGGATTTTTCGTAGTACATAATTGGTGTCCCCCGGTCCCAAGCATACTGCTAGTGGTCTGTCGAAGGTCCTCCTATACAATGTTCTATTCTCATCGAGTGAAAATTGGGCTACTTTGGCTCGAAGGGCCCTCGATTCTTTTGGGTCCGTGGGGAGCTTCCCATGTTTCAAGTAGCCGATGTACTTGTTCTTCCAATCCCATGTTAGACTCGTTGAGTTGATTTCTGCATGGCCTTCTTCGATCAAAGACTTTTATAGTTGTACTACAGTCCCCGGGAATATGTCATATTTTTCTACAAACGAACCCAAGTTCACGAGTGCATCGGCCTCGCTGTTCTGTTCTCGAGGTATGTGGACCAGGGTCCACTCTTTGAAGCGATGAAATGTCACTTGAAGCTTGTCTAAGTATCTTTTCATCCTATCTTCTCAAAGTTCGAAGCTTCCATTTACTTGGTTAACCACCAAAACAGAGTCACATTTTGCCTCGATGAACTTTGCATCTAGGCCCTTGGCTAGTTCGAGACCTGCAATCATGGCCTCATACTCGGCCTCATTGTTAGTCAATTTCAAAGTTTTTATGGATTGTCTAATTATGTCTCCCGTAGGCGGTTTTAGAACTATACCTAGCCCGGGACCTTTCACATTCGAGGCACCGTCAGTGAAGAGGGTACGCACCCCTGATGATGTGCCCATTTTTAACAAGAGTTCTTTCTCTACTTCGGGCACGAGGGCAGGCGTAAAATCGGCCACGAAGTCTGCCAAAATTTGAGACTTGATAGTCGTTCGAGGTTGATATTCGATATCATAACCTCCAAGTTCTATGGCCCATTTGACCAATCGGCCCGATAATTCGGGCTTATGCAAGATGTTTCGAAGTGGATATGTAATTAATACACATATAGGATGACATTGAAAGTATGGTTTCAACTTCCTAGATGCACTTACTAACGCAAGAGCTAATTTTTCTAAGTGTGGATACCTGGTTTCAACATCTCCTAGGGTCCAACTTACATAATAAAAAGGTAGTTGCGTACCTTGTTCTTTTCGAACCAACACACCACTTACCGCTACTTCAAACACGACCAAATACAGGTATAGTGTTTCATCCTCTTTCGGGGTATGGAGCAAAGATGGGCTCGAGAGATACCGTTTTAATTCCTCCAAGGCTTGTTAGAATTTTGGAGTCCATTCGAAGTTGTTCCTCTTCTTTAGTAGGGAGAAGAAATGATGACTTCGATGCGATGACCTCGAGATGAATCGACTTAAGGCTGTTATCCGCCCGGTCAGCCGCTGAACTGCTTTCACATTGTTCACCACGGTGATCTCCTCGACGGCTTTAATTTTATCGGGGTTAATCTCGATCCCCCTGTTCGACACCATGAATCCCAAAAAATTTCCCGATCCGACTCCGAAAGCACATTTCTCATGGTTAAGCTTCATGTTGTACCTTCTTAGGATATCGAACGTCGCCTGCAAATGAGTCAAATATTAGTTCCCAAATCGACGTGCACAACAATATGAGAACCAACGTTGTCTGGGTGAGGAGCTGGTGCTACCCCAGGGTTGAGCGATGGTATACCGACCCCTGAAGCTGCTGCACTTTTTTCTCCAAGGACTCCGAGACCATCGTTTCCATGCGTGTTTGCTGAGTTAGACATGTTTTGACCTGAAACCAAAAACTCTTTGGCCAAAAAAAAGTGTGAAGAATAACTTGTGTTATCAGAAAACTAGCACCAAAATAATTACTATTATCTTTAGCCCCACGGTGGGCACCAAACTGTTTACCTTGAAAATGGTATTAACAATTAAAAGTGATATGTGGTTTTAAAAATATGTGATTTATTTCAATACTAGTGAATAATCAAGGGATATTAAGTCTAAGTGATAAGAAATGATAGCCAAACCAATGTTGCCAAAGGACTGAGGGCCTCGAGCTCGATAGCCTCGGGGGTCTCGAGGTCGGTCGATAACAGTAAATTATGAACAATAAATGAAGAACAATAAAGCTGAAGAGTAATGTTGAGCACGTTAAAGGAGAAAATCAGAGTAGAATATTCTATTTCAGTGAATGATGAATGAATCTTTTACAAAATAATTGGGGTCCCCTTTATATAGGAGGGAAAAACCCTAATATGGTACATTTATAATTATGACAAAGATTACTATTGGTACAGTTGTATAACGGCTTAGTACGGAGTTGTACTATTTCTTAAAAATCCTATCCATCCTAACCACGTATCCTTGGGAATTTCCTGCTTTTTCTTTACTGTTATCGATTTTGCACTGTCTCGAGGTAGGCCGTGTCGAGCCTTCGATGCACTCTCTCGAGGTATGCATTCTAAGATCGGGCTCGATACTTACTTCAAACCTTCCGGGCTTGGGCTCGGCGTAGCGAAAGCTCCAAAATTGGACTCCCCATATTTCGACAGTATACACCCAAATTCTGCTGTTAGATGCATGGCAATTTTGTTAATATAATTAACGTCGTGTACTTTTTTGGATTGATAGGTGGACGTAGGATATATGTAAACCATTTAACAAATGATATGGGTAGTTTAGTCCCTTTTCCATATTAATTGATGGAGTGTTTATTTGAACTTATAAAGGTTCAAACTCCAAGATTTTTTCTTGAAGTTTGAAATAGGTATCATTATTAAAATAATGTTAAAGGATTATTTCAACTCATGGCGCCTCGTGATTATAAAATAAGTATCATGAGTGAAAATAGGTATGTTAAATAATGTGAAAAGAATTATTTCAATCATGGTACCTCATTAAAACTCAAGAACATTGCATTTCAACTTTTACAAGTTGAACCTTCATGAGTTGCGAACAAGCCTTGGTATAAATAAACACTGGCATTATTATTTTGTGAATGTTTGAAATCCATGAATGGGTCCTTGACTTTGAAATAATAAAAGTTCATACTTCATGAATTATTCCTGGGGTTCGAACATCACATTTCAAGCTCCACGAAATTATTGTTCAAACCCCAATAATTGTTCCTAAGTCTTTTTGTATTTTAATAGTTGTATTTTTGGTCCAATATTTTTTCATGTAAATAAATGACAAAATATTAGTAATAAATTTTGAAAAGGTAGCTAATATTTGATTACTAATAATTTTCAAGATTTTTTACTACATTTATTATCATAATGTAATGCCCATTCCATCCAACTTGGTTTTTTTTGTTTTGCAGGCCCTCTAGGGGTTCAAAGCAAATTTTAATCGTTTGCACTATGTTTGAAGGATGGGAAGAACATCAATGCCAAAAATTCTATGATTAAATTTGTGTACTAGGCAATCCCTATCTTTATATGCTGGAGATTAAGAAAAATAGATGTCCAATTAGGCATGGCAATGGGAGATCATCAACTTCAAGGGATACATGAAATACTTTTCCATCTTAAGATTTTCCTATGAAAATTAGGGTAGCTGTAAATATGAATTGGTCTTGTCATCAAACGTGTGAATATATTAAAGCTTATCGACATGTCATTATTACTACAAAAGTTATTTGGAGTAAACTTACGGGAGAGTATCTCAAGATTAATACAAATGGAAGCAGTATCAGTGGAAGAAGAATTGCAGGAAATGGAGGAGTTGTTAGAAAAAAAAATGGGGAGCTGATTATGGTTGTTAAAGGCTTACATTTTTGCACTAACAATCAATCTAAGGTCCAACCAACTTCTTATGCTCTGAACTGGAGTGTTTGAATAGCAATTCCAATGTGATATTGGAAATGGACTCTCTTATGGTGGTCAATATGCTTAGAGGTATGTAGACCACCTTGAGTATTAGAAGACAACATCAATCAAATGATGCAAATCATTCAAACATATCCCATTACAATACAACATTGTTACATAAAGGCTAATAATACAATATATGTTGTGCCAAAGTTTGGAGTTGAATTTCAAGACCCATGCAAGTATGAAATATACACTTAGTACATTTTGAGTGATATTTTGAGAAGAGTTACTCTTTGGAAAATACAATATGATAAAAGTTTGTTTACCCGTAAAACGATATAGTTGAATTTGTATACGCGAGTAATAAAAATAAAACAAGAAATATTAGGGAAGAACAAGCGTCTTCAGAATGTTTTCATCGGGATCAAGAATAATTGAAAAATCTCGACAATACTTGTATAAAGCTAAAAAGAATGAGTGAAAGAATATTAGCCTTTTTCTATCGGTATTTTCTTGATGACTTACAATAGAATGAAAGCCTCTATTTATACTAGAGTTATGAGGTACATGATTACAAATCATTCCCCATTAAAACAAATATTAATGCTACAATAAAAGGTAATTAAAAGATGATAAAGAATAATTAAGGGTAATAAAACCTAATAACAGTTAATAAAGCTCGGAGGAATCTTAGGGTCTTCTGTAATGTTTCTGTAATGGTCATAACTTAATTATTTCTTATCCAACCACATGTTTGTATTCACTGTTACCATGGATGAGTCACCAGTGACTGGTCATTCTTAACACATATCGATTCATAATTCACGCAACTCTCAAGATCGTTCTTTACGGTATACAAAGTTGTAAGATGTATTCCGAGAAATTATTGTCTATCATTGACCTCTATGGTAAAACCAGTTGAAATGAAGGATCTCCCTAGAAGCTAGATGAACTTTTAGAATGGATAAAGCCAAGTTCCCAACTTCAAAATATATAAGGCATGTCAAGACTACTGATGGTCACAATATAGAGAGCTACAATTAGTTTTTTCTTTACATGTATGTAACATATATTGTAACCACAAAGTTAACTCTCCCTTTATCCTTCTAACTGTCCATCAACAACAACAAATATAACAAATCCAGTTTGATCCCAACATGTGGGGTATGAGGAGGGTAGTCTGTAAGCAGACCTTACCCCTACCTAATGCAGGTAGAGAGGTTGTTTCCCATAGACCCTCGGCTCAGTAAGGGCAAGAAGAAGAAGAGGGAAGCAAGGAAGGAAGAAAGATGGAAGGAACTCGGAATACAATACCTGAGGCGAACAAAACCACATACCGTAATAAAAATCAAAGTATATGAAGAGAAATACATGCTACTAAGCCTATCGGTGAACACTATAAACTACCTACTAACCTTCTACCTTAATCCTCGACCTCCACACCCTCATATCAAGTGTCATGTCCTCAGTGAGCTGAAGCAGCGTCATGTCTTGACTAATCACTTCTCCCTAGTACTTCTTAGGCCTACCTCGACCCCTTCTCAAACTCTCCATGGCCAACCTCTCACACCTCCTGATAGGGGCATCAATGCTTCTTCTCCTAACATGTCTGAATCATCTCAGCCGCGACTATCGCATCTTGTCCTCCACGGAAGCTACTCCCACTCTGTCCCCGATAGCTTCATTCTTAATTCTATTTCACCTGGTACACCCACACATCCATCTCAACATCCTCATCTCTCGCTACTCCCATTTTCTGCACGTGGGAGTTATTGACTGGCCAACACTCAGCCCCATACAGCATAGCGGGTCGAACCACCACTCGATAAAACTTACTCTTAAGTCTTAACGGCACATTCTTATCACATAGAACACCGAAAGCGAGCCTCCACTTCATCCACCCCGCTCTGATGCGATGTGTGACATCTTCGTCAATCCCCCCATTACCCTGGATAATAGAACCGAGATACTTAAAACTCGCTCTCTTGAGGATAACTTGAGCATAAAGCTTAACCTCTACGTCTGCATCATGGGTCTCACTGAATTTTCAAACCAAGTATTTTGTCTTGGTTCTACTCAGTTTGAAACCTTTAGACTCTAAGGTCTATCTCCAAACCTCCAACTTCGCGTTAACTCCGCTACGCGTCTCGTCAATCAACACTATATCATCGGCAAATATCATGCACCAAGGCACCTCCCCTTGGATGTGACGCGATATTACATCCATTGCCAAGGCAAACAAAAATAGGCTAAGAGTTGATCCCTAGTGCAACCCCATCACCACAAATGGTCTGAGTCACCACCCACAGTCCTCACCCGAGTCTTAGCATCATCATACATATCTTTAATCACCCTAATGTACGCTACCGGAATGCCTCTAACCTCCAAACACCTCCACAGGACCTCCCTCGAAACTTCATCGTATGCCTTCTCAAGGTCAATAAACACCATATGTAAATCCTTCTTCCTTTCCCTGTACTGCTCCACTAATCTCCTTACCATATGAATCATTTCCGTAGTCGAACTCCCCGGCATGAATCCAAACTGATTCTCGGAAATAGACACGCACCTCCTCACCCTAGCCTCCACCACTCTCTCCCAAACCTTCATAGTATGACTCAAGAACTTGATACCTCTATAATTGTTGCAATTTTGGATATCACTCTTGTTCTTGTAAAGCGGAACCATCGTACTCCACCTTCATTCTTTGGGCATCTTCTTTGCCTTAAAAATAACATTAAACAGCCTAGTGAGCCACTCCAAACCTGCCCGCCCCACGCTCTTCCAAAATTCCACCGGGATTTCGTCTGGCCCCGTTGCTCTGCCCCTGCACATCTTACACTTCGCTCCTTCCACCTCCTCTACCGTAATCCGCCTACAGTACCCAAAATCCCGCCAACTCTCGGAGTGATCCAACTCACCCAGCATAATGCATCTATCCCCCTCCTTATTCAACAGTTTATGGAAGTATGTCTGCCATCTTCTCCTAATGAGTGCCTCGTCCATCAACACTTTACCATCCTCTTCCTTGATGCACTTGACTTGGTCTAAGTCACGGGTTTTGCTCTCCGTCACCTTGGCCAACCGGTACAACCTCTTGTCCCCACCTTTGCCCTCGAGCTCCTCATACAAACGAGCAAATGCTGCGTTCTTAGCCATCGTAACTGCTAACTTTGCCTCTTTCTTTGCCTTTATGTAACACTCCCGATAAGTCCTTTTTTCCTCCTCGTTACTAGCTTCAAATTGTCAGGACCCGAAATCCCACCTTCGGGCCATGACTGCGTCTAACGTTGAACCCGCTAGACAAGCCAACGTTTGAACTGAATAAAACTCATTTACAACAAATACGAACAAGATAACTAAGGCTTCGATGGCCCACCACATGAAATTTAACAAAATAACCAAAATACAACATAGCACTTTCGAAATAAAACCCATAAACAAATCCCAGAACTGGTGTCACATACTCACGGACTATCTAAGAGATTACTACAAACAAAAGGTCTGAAATAAATACATAAGACTGTCTTTGAAATACAAAGTAAGACAGAGCTGAAAGTGGAAAGTAGAAGGTGACGTCAAGGCCCACGAACGTCTGCAGGTCTACCTCGATGTCTCCTGTGTGAGCTGAAGAGATGCTCTGACTGTCAGTGATCACCGGGTCCA
>ML270059.1:12844-41830 GCA_005239495.1 Nicotiana undulata | reverse complement strand
TATCAGGAACACAATTACCCACAGAAGAATCAATTCTCTTTCTAAATGATTAAGAAAAGTAAATTATAACCTTCTTAGGTAATAAATTATTAATTCGAGCATTAACAGTCTAATATTATTGGCAAGATCACAAGTACAACACGTAAGGCATGCTAGTGGGTCCTAGACTACCCAGACACAAGCATAATAGTAGTTACACACGGACTTCCGTCACCTCGCACGTACATAGCCCCCGCAAATAGTATCACATAATTAATTAGTTCAACTATGGGGACAATCCCCCTCACAAAGTTAGAAAGGAGACTTACCTCGCTCCAAAATTCCATAACTGGCTTCCAAGCCATTCCGATGACTCGAATGTTGCACAACGCTCCGAAACTTACCAAATAACGGAAAACTAATGAAAATATACTCTAATACTTGCTAACAATTCAAATTATATAAATTTCCAACTCCGCTCGAAAAGTTGACCAATTTTCCCTCGGGCCCACATGCCCGGATTCCAAAATTGTTCGAAGATAATGATTACCCATGACTTTACTAGCTCAAATAAATAATTTACTCTTAATTTCGTGCTCAATTTCGTGGTCAAAATCCAAAAATACTAATCTCTAGGTCTTCTACCAAAAACCCACAATTTCCGCTAATTTCCATGTTCTAATCCATATATACACATATATTTAACTCAAACTTGTGAAGAAAACACTTACCTCTTTTTATATGGTGAAAATCGCCTAAAAGATCTCTTCAATCCGAGCTCCATAGCTTCAAATATGTTAAAAATGGCCGAAACCTCGATATATAACTTCTGCCCAGGTATTTACTCATCGCGATCGCTGAAAATGCTTCGCGATCGCGAAGTGAAACAATTCCGAGCCCAAAATTTTCTCTTCACGTTCGCGAAGAACAAAGGCACAGTTCTTCCGGACACTCTCTAGTATAATGGTCATAACTTTTTGTAAGAAACACCAAATTGCAAATGGTTTGACTTTTTGAATACTAGACACCAGGGGCTACAACTATCATTCATTGCTTATCTCCCAATTCCTTATAGATTATGATATATATAAGCTGCTAAAGTCATCCCTATGCAATACAATGCGGTTTCCAAACGCTTCCCGGACATACTTTAGTGTATCAATCATAACTCTTTGTACACAACTCCAAATGCTAAATGGTTTGCGTTTCTGAAAACTAGACACAAAGGGCTACAACTTTCAATTTGGATCATCTCCAAATTTCTTATAGATTGTAAGATACAAGCTTCCAAAGTCGAGTCAGTGCAGCAGAATATTTCCTCTACGCGAACGCGAAAGGCCTTCCGCGATCGCGATTCACTGGCCCATTTCTCTCATTTTACTCACCGCGATCGCGACCAATTCCCCGCGATCACGTAGCACACTGCTGTAGCCAAAAACCAGTAGCTAAAAATGGCCTAGAAATGGTCCGAAACTACCCCGAAACGAACCCGAGCCCCTCTGGACCCCGTCTGAACATGCCAACAAGTATGAAAACATATCACGGACTTAGTCGAGGCCTCAAATCACATCAAACAACGTCGAAATCATGAATCGCACCCCAATTCAAGCTTATTGAACTTTAGAACTTGAAACTTCTACATTCGATGCCGAAACCTATCAAATCACGTCCGATTGACCTCAAATTTTGCACGCAAGTCACATTCAACATTACGGACCTGCTCCAACTTTTGGAATCGCATTCCGACCCCGATATCAAAATTTCCACTTCCGGTCGGATTTCTCAAAAACCTTCAAATTTCTATCTTTAGCCAAATGACTTCAAAATAACCTACGGACATCCGATCGCGCTCCCAACTCCAGAATCACCATACGGAGCTATTCCCAAGCTCGAAATCCCAAACGTACCTCGATAACACTGAAATGCACTTCAACCCAGACTTATGAACTTTCTTCCAAAATGCTAACTTCCACAATATACGCCGAAACGCTCCCGGGTTATCCAAAACTTGATCAGAACATACGCCCCCAAGTTTGAAATCATCATATGAACCTGCTGGAACCTTCAAATCCTGATTCAGAGGTCGTTTACTCAAAATTCCAGCTTAGTCAATTCTTCCAACTTAAGACTTCTGAAATGAGAATTTTCCTTCCAATTTGACTCCGAACTTCCTGAAATTCAACTTCGACCATGCCTACGAGTCATAATACCTAAAACGAAGCTGCTCATAACCTCAAACTGCTGAACTACGTGCTGGAGCTCAAAACGACCACTTAAGCATACGTTCGTTCTCGAACGTGCCAAGAACTACTCTGGAGTTATCTGAAATCGCTGTTTAACACCTCGTGCACCTGCCCGTGATACTACAACCCAGTTGAGTACACTTTCTCGAACAATTATGAAGATATCCTCCTTTATTTAGGCAAATGGGCCTTAGAATTAGGTTTTCAACATTCGAAATCCTCAGCCAGGCCTGTTTCCAATATGTGGTCACCGTATCAACTACCACACGAGGTACCAGAACATGGTTGCGTACCTTAGTTGAATTAGCACCATGCACCGCATAATTCATCATCTATCCACAATGACATTCCTTGAACCTTAATAGCCAAAACTCCACGACTCTGATGCTCCTGATGCACCTTATGATATATATATATACATCCTGCTATAATGCCGACGATACCACCACAACGAAGGAGATGTGTAGAAATTTCTAACCAACTGCAGAGTTAACCAAACATTGAATTTTCTTTTCCCTTAACTAAGATCATCATCTCATTACGAACCAAATTATGGTAATTGTCCTGTAATTTTCTTTACATAACCTTACCGCACAGATCCCTGATCCATAAATCTCGTCTCACCCAATATGAACTGCTCAGACAACAAATCACCCCAGACATGACCAATCGTGCCAATAGGCCACCACTCGAACATGATACATAAAGAAATGACTCAGGAAGGGACTACTCGACTCACGCAACTAATATGGATTTTCCTCACAAAATAGGAAGCAAAACACAGGAAAAATAATTATCGGGAACCGTACTCAACATCACACTATGCGGCGTGCAACCCGATCCAAATAACATACCCGTGGAGGCGTGCCACCCGATCCCATCATAAAATTCACATAAGGAGATATATACGGACCTAAATTGCTTACTATTACAAATTAATGAATATCGGTCACAAGCACGCTAAGTGCATAATACCATCCTGGGGAGACTGATAGATCCATACGCTACAAAACTCGAGCACAACTAAGGTGTGATATATATACTCTAAATCTCAAGATCTCTCCTGCTCACATAACATCATCACTACGCGGAAACTCAACACATAGAAAATTTATCAAGCCATTTCACAACTCTCAAGCCGATTCCGCTCACACTGAACTAGGATAATAGCTTTACCTGGGTCCATAATAACCCACTTCCTCTCATAACACGCAAGAAAAACCATCATAGCCGGGACAAACACCCCACAATCCATAATCAACTGAACCGAACGCCTTCAAGGCATAAATTCTCAAATAAGCAATATTGCACTTCCTTTTACTTGGTCTAAATCTTCAATCAATCAGGTCACTACATGTCACACTTATACAATCTTCACGTGGTCACGCTCCCATGACCTTCCACACAAGGTAACAAGTTTGCACATCCATACCACCGACCACACTAACGTTGTAGGACAAATCAAGAACCCATAACCAGGGTGCAAGCCTCTTTCACCAAACACCGATCTCAGGCTGGAGACAACACCAGCTTACTCTTGACATTCAAATCCCTTCTTCTTGCTCACCCGAGCTCATGTCATCCTTGTCAACCGCAACCCTGATCCTTACTTCCAGCTCCACACTGACTACTACACCTAATATGCCGATATGGAATAACATAGGAATTCCATCATAACTCCTGAACTGTTGATAGGGAGAACACTTCATCCTATAGAAACTTTTTACTTACCTCAATTCAAGGAAACCGTAACAACAAACGAGTGAATTCTCAAAATCCCAAAACAGGAAAATCCCCAAGGAATAGTCCGTACCACCATGATCATTCTGGGATCCGCCTATGCCTCACAAGCCATAATACTTGAATGCGTCCAAATAAAATCTATTACGGCGGCCGACAAACCTTGCATACACCGGCGCAAACCACATGCGTAACTTAATCACATCGAAGGAATTGATCACTGCCGTACAAGTGCCATTTCAACCATGGCTAACCAATATATCTTCTCTTAATCATCGCTAATTGCCTCAGAATAATAGCAACCCCATTCTACACATAACAAACTCAACCCTCACGCATCCCGAGTTGCCTTGATTCACAAGACTATGCTATCTCAATCACGTAAACCGTCTCATACCCTCCTGATAATCTTTCTACAATCCGGAGTTTATTTCTCTCACTCCTCCAATACTATTTTGCACGCTGAAAATAGCATAGAACACTCCAATCATTTTCCCTTTCTCATAAATTACGCTGCACAAGCTCGATTCTTAATCATACTGCTGCCTGAAACCCTTAAACACCACATTCTTAACTTTGGAATTCACTAGGACCGTTATTGAGAGTCACCCACTCTGACTTGGCCCCGAATACAATCAACTATAAGGCTCTTCTAGCACACGAACACCCTTTCAATGAAGCACGTGACTAAGTCACTACCCTAATAACTCGCCTATGCATTAAGCATAAATTCTGAATCTTCCAAAGCCTTACCCTGGTCCAATAGGGCCAACTTTTGCACACATTTATCAAATCCCATCCACAATTACCATTTTACTCCATTCGCCTTAGCTGAAATAACTTGCCAATACGCCGACAATCCGCAACCCCCATGAGAAAATAATCATGCAGCCTAATTGCAGGTGATGGAACTTTCCCACTTAGCCTGAAGCTACTCCTTGCACCACTCTGGACCCCACCGAAATTCTTTCTTCATTGCTGACATGACCTTGCTCAACCAACCCGTCAAATTCTTCTAAATTCTCCTGTTAGCACTTCCTGAATACTCAAATTCTCTAGCATCATTCACATATTCGTCCTCCTACCGAATAGCCACTAGAATTCCTCGCAGAAACTTGCCAACCACACAATCGCTAACCTACTCACAGGAGATAACCCACATGTGGAAATCACCAAGTGACACCTTCCAACGACGTTGTACTGCACACTCTCTACAACATCAATACCCCATCCTAAGCATGTTCTTGTTCACCAACTTTACTAGTCCGTCCGCTCCTCATGGACATCTACTAAATGCGCTACAATATCTTCTAATTCACCACTATGTTGTCACTCTCCTACTTTGGTCAAACTCCCCCTCTACGCGGCTGCTAGACTTCCGCTTCTTACACCTGGCCTCCTAGAAATGAAACCACTGCCTAGCACTTCTCACATATGTTCCTTCATTGTATGCTACCCAATTGCTGCCTCAATTCAATATCATTCTCTGTAGCTCTTAAACCAGAAGTTCACCACGACTTCAAACTCTCCAAAGATCATCTTTCTCGAGCTGCCTTCATTATCAATACTTATCCAATACTGAACCACCGCACCTCACGGCCTCTGACAGCTGCTTCTTCAATACTTCTTCACAATACTCTGACCCGATGCAACCGAAGAAACCATAGCACCGACGAACTTAACACATTCTATTCGATCAAAAATAGCGATACCACATCACAGACCAAAACTCCACCTCGCTTGATAACACCAAGTCTTATTACTTTATCCCCATACTTGAACATTCATAGTCCAATTGCCCTTCCTCCTCCAGAACTAAAATACTGAAATCTCGAAATCACGCCCTAAGAAGACCCCCTTTTCAAGTCATTCACTGCCCCGACATATGGGCAAGCTTCCCATCACTATGCCAATACCGTGCGGTGACCAATCATAAGCATCATAACAACCTGAGCATAACCTCAAAGCTCTCAGAAACACAGCTACTGAGCTGAAAAACATAATATCCTTCCACAGAGAAACGACAATAGCCCCAATCAACTTCGCAGGGAGAAACATCCCGCACCCCATCTGAGGTACCATTACAATTCCTCAATTCCCCATTTATAGTAAGCACTTCGCGACGCGTAAGATTAAGTAATAACAAATGTAGGCATAAGCCTCAAAGGAATCAAATCGCACAATGATGAATCAAGAAGGGAAGTACTCCTAATAGCCCTGTAGCCTCTCAAAGATAAGTACAGACGTTTCCGTATCGATCCGCAAGACTCTACTAGACTTGCTCATGACTCGTGAAACCTAAGGGAACCTAGTGCTCAGATACCAAGTTGTCAAGACCCAAAATCCATAAGGTCGTGATGGCGTCGGACACCACTGTCAGGCAAGCCAATCATTAAAATGGTTAAGTTATATTCCTGTTTTAGTATTTGGAAATCGTTAATTTCATTTCATCACATAATAATAATCGATAAAAGGCTGCTGAGTAAATAACAATGGTTTAACAATTCATTTAATAAAACACATCCCAACTCACCCCAGAACCCGGTGTCACAAGTGCATGAGCAAATTTCTACAAATTTTACAGATACTACCATACTTGTCCGAAATACAAATTGGACAAGGAAAATGAAAATAAAGAACAATACAATCTGAGGGAGACTCTGTCGGTTGCGGGTCATCTCCGGAAGATGCAGCTCGCCTAAGTCTCCAAGTCGGCCACATCGCTATGAAAGTACCTGTTCAATAAAAATGCACAGCAAGTGTAGCATGAGTACAAAAACAATGTGTACTTAGTAAGTATCCCGCCTAATCTCAGAGAGGTAGTGACGAGAGGTCTAATTAGGGTAACGACCCCACCGGTTGTTTTGCGTATTCAGACCCCGTTCCCCTAAATGGAACTTCCCGCAGTGACTTATTGTGATTTATGACTTGCGGGGACGGGTGATCCGGGATTCAGAAGTGTTTAGAGCAGTACAGGAACACTTAGTTCCTTAAGGTTGGCCTTTTAAGGCCAAGTTTGACTTCGGTTAGCATTTTGAGTAAACGACCTCGGAATCGAGTTTTGACGCTTCTAGTAGCTTTGTATGATGATTTCGTACTTGTGCGTATGTCCAGAATGGGTTTTGGATGACCCGGGAGCGTTTCGACGCCAAATAGCGAAAATAGAGTTTCCTTAAGTTCATAATTTGGTTTGGAACGTGTTTTTGTGTTATCGAGATCCGAATGGAATTCCGAGATCGGGAATAGTTCCGTTAGGTCATTTATGGCTTGCCTGCAAAATTTGGTATCATTCCGAGTAGTATAGGTCTGTTTGGCGCATTGAAACCGAATTCAAGAAACTGAATTTTCTTAAGTTTGATTCTAGGTGTTTTGAGGTGTGATTTGGAGTTTTAGCGTTGTTTTGGGTGTTCCGAAGGCTCGAGCGGGTCCGTAATATGATTTAGGACTTGTTGGTATAATTGCACTGGGGCTCAGGTGGGCCCAGCTGCCTCCCGGACACCAATCGGGGCCAAAACCCAGCAGCTTCAGCTGTTGGTGCACCAGGTTTGGTGTGACCGCAGGTGCGGTTGCCCAGATCGCAGGTGCGAGACCGCCTCTGCGGTCAAGGCCTCGCAGGTGCGGCCCCAGGGGAGATGGTCCAAGTCCGCAGGTGCAGACCTTTCTCCGCAGGAGCGGAAACCCTTCCGCAGTTGCGATCCCCAGCCTCCTTGCCAACTTCCGTAGGTGCGAGACCGCATGTGCGATCCTCGAGTCGCAGGTGCGAGATCACTAAAGGCAGTGAGCTTCTTTTTAACACGGGATTTAGCCATTTTTCACCATTTTTCTTCTTCACCATAGGCGATTTTGAGAGCTCACAAGAGGGTATTTGACCTAGCTACTAAGAGGTAAGTAATTCCATTTAAATGTTGGTTTATTACATCAAATCTTAGGTATATTAACACCAATTAGTGCAAATCAAAGGGGTTAGAGTGGAAACCTAGGGTTGATGAACTTTAGAGAATTTCACCACTTATCTACCATGAAATCATGCAAAAACAATATATTAATGATCCTTAGGTTATGGGTGAGTGTTTTCTTCAAACATTTCCGGAATCCGAGCACGTGGGCCCTGGGGTGTACTTTGGGATTTCTTCAAGAATGATGAATTAGCTAACTAGCAAGAGAATTCCATACTTTTGAGTGTATATTAACGTGTTTATATAACATTTGACTAGTTTTGAGTCCTCGGGTGTAATGTTTGGAGTCTCAGGCGCGTTTTTGGTTCGGAAAGTAGGTTCGGCACGAGGTGAGTCTCCTTTCCAATCTTGTATGAGGGAATTTTCCCCATAGGTAAATGTAATGATTGAATTATCCTTATTTGCGGGGGCTACGCACGCGCGAAGTGACGAGAGTCCGTGCATAGCTACTACTATGCTATGTTGGGTAGAATTTAGGATTTCACAAACATGTCTTTATGTGCCTTACCTGTATCTTTATATGTGTTCCTAGTTGCTTATTATCTTTGAAATTGACATGAGAATATTAGGAAGTTATGTGTAAGTTTAAGTGCTTAAATCTCTGATGTCAAGTAATCCATGATAAATTCCTGAATTTCCTGATGATTCTGTGTATGTCTACGAGCACCCGCGTCGCATGTATGATTTGTGAGCGGGGTAGCCTTATATTTATGTCAACCGCGTCGCATGATCGATTCGCGAGCAAGGTAATGGATGCATCTATGGTTCGTGCCTCTCGACCCTCGGTAGTGCACATTTACTTTTGCGTCGCTTCGGCCGTACGCTTCGGCATATTATGTGCTATGTATTTGACTGAGAGTCTTGTTATTATTAAATAAAATTGCTTCATGTGGAAGGGGAACTTGGGATTTTTGTGATAATTGTTATTTGACTCATGAGAATAAATTGCAGTTTTATATAATTGATACTTCATGCCGTAGTGATATCCATGACTACTATTCCTATCTAGACTTAGTAAATTATATTATTTGTTATTGGCCCTAGTAAGTATCATGTCTACCTCTCGTCACTACTTCTTCGAGTTTAGACGGGATACTCACCGGGTACATATTTGTTTATATGTACTCATGCTAGGCTTCTGTACTTAATTGTACATGTCCTGAGGCTGGTGCATCCGGTTATCATACCGGAGTGCGATCTTGAGGGTACTACCTGGATTAGACCACACGGTGATTTGCTCTTCCTGGAGTTCCTCAGCAGCACTGTGGAGTTTCTATTATTTTTGGATATTTCTGTCTACCCCTTCAAACAGTTGTACATTTATTTTGTCAATTTTGTATATTCTACTAGTCGCTTGTGGACTTGTGACACTAGGTCTTGTAACACATAGTTGGTTTTTCCTAGTATTTTGCTATACTGTATATGTTGGCAAACGAGCTTTTGAGTTTCAATTAGTCAAGTTACATCACTTGAATGTTATCTTTAAATGATTTCCTAACTTAAAATTTGGCAAGTACTTAATTATCTAACTAAGTGACGTCACTTCGGTGGTGAATTAGTGTTGGCTTGCCTGACTCCGGTGTTGGGCGCCATCACAACCTGAGTAAGAATTTGGGTCGTGACAACATGGTATCAGAGCTCTAGGTTCACGTAGGTCTCACAAGTCACAAGCAAACCTAATAGAGTCTTGCGGATCGATACAGAGACATCTGTATTTATCGTCGGGAGGCTATAGGGTGTTAGGAAACCTCTCTTTATTCATATTCTATCGTGCAGTCGATGGTTTACTAAATCTCATTCTTTTATTCTCTCACAGATGGTGAGGACTCGTGCAGCTGACGTTCCTGAGCCGGGAGATGCCGCTACCCCCGCCATCCGAGGCCGTGGTAGAGGTCGAGGGAGGGCACCAACCCGAGGTAGGGGACGAGGGCGTCCCAGAGTTGTTCCATTAGTTCCCCCAGCGGATCCAGCAGGGGATCTCATTACTAAGGAGCAGGGTGAGGTGCCCTCAGCAGATCCAGCTCCGATGGATTTCATGACTGCACCAGGCTTCCAGGAGGTCATGGGCCGTATGATGCGGTTCATGGACACTATGACCCAGGATGGTTTATTTCCAGCGGATCCTGCCACATCTCAGGCAGGAGGGGGAGTTCATACCCCTACCGCCCAGGCCGCAGGTCATGCATCGGAAGTATATCAGACTCCGGGTACTCTGCCCGTGGGTGGAGCACAGCCAGCATCAGCAGCACCAGAGCTTAGACCAGCTGCGGACGGTGATCCGCAGAAGCTACTTTATAGATGGACTCGATTGCACCCTCCTATTTTCGTAGGTGAGAGGGGAGAGGATGCCCAGGACTTCATTGATTGGTGTAGGGACAGACTGCACAACATGAGGATTTTGGAGTCCCATGGAGTTGATTTCACTACTTTCCAGCTAGAGGGCAGGGCCCGCAGATGGTGGCAGTCGTTTATACTTGGTAGGCCAGCAGGTTCCCCTCCTCTCAGATGGGAGCATTTCACTCAGTTGTTCCTGGACAGGTATATTCCACCCTCAGAGAGGGAAGAGCTGCGGTATCAGTTCGAGCAGCTGGAGCAGGGGCAGATGTCGGTGACATACTATGAGGCCAGGTTTTCAGAGTTGTCTCGTCATGCCCTCATGATTCTTCCTACTGATGCTGAGAGAGTGCGGAGATTTGTAGCCGGGCATCACTCAAGTATTAGGTCCAACATGGCCTGAGAGGCGGAGATGGGTACTCCCTATCAGCTTGTGGTCGAGATAGCTCGTCGGATTGAGGGTTATCGATTGAGGGGCAGAGAGCAGGGTCAGCAGGACAAGAGGGTTGGATTTTTTGGAGAATTCAGAGTTGCCCCAGGCAGGGGCAGGGGTCAGTCCAGTAGAGGCCAGCCTAGCAAGCCTCCATATTCAGCTCCTCCACCACCTCCCCGTGGTTCACCAGTGAGGCCTTATTTCAGCGCCATGCCGGAGAGTTCTTACCGCCCACCAGCCATTCAGGGTTACTCCGGCGGGTATTCAGGTCATCAGGGGTCTTCTAATCCTTACTTCAGTGCCATGCCAGAGGGTTCTCACCGTCCCCCAGCTATCCAGGGTTCTTCTTCAGGGCAGCAGGCCATGCCACCGGCGAGGTGTTATGAGTGTGGGGAGTCAGGCCATATGAGGAGGACTTGTCCCAGGTTTCGGGTCAGGGCTGTCCAGCAGAGTTACCAGCCTACATGCTTAGCACCGGTGCCCCGTCCACCCAGAGGTAGGGGACAGGCTGGTAGAGGTCGTCCCAGAGGTGGAGGCCAGGCAAGGGGATCTCAGCTAGCTCCTATTCAGTCCAGCGGAGGTCAGTCTTCAGGTACACCAACCAGATTCTATGCTATTCCGGCCTGAGCAGATGCAGTGGCCTTAGACGCCATGATGACATGTACTATTTCAGTATGTGGTAGGGAGGCATCAGTGCTATTTGATCTAGGATCCACTTATTCATATGTGTCAGCCTTATTTGCTTATTTTCTGGATGTTCCTCGCGAGTCCTTGGATTCTCCTATATATATGTCCACTCTTGTGGGCGATTATGTGGTGGTAGACCAGATCTATCGGTCTTGTGTGATCACCTTCTGTGGATTCGAGACCAGAGCGGACCTCCTGATGCTCGACATGGTTGATTTTGAGATTATCTTGGGGATGTATTGGCTATCTCCCTATCATGCCATCTTGGATTGCCATGCCAAGACGGTTACTTTGGCCATGCCTGAGTTGCCTAAGCTGGAGTGGAGAGGTTCCTTAGTTAGTGCAGCTAGTAGAGTTATTTCCTTCTTGAAGGCTCGACATATGGTCGAGAAGGGTTGTCTGGCGTATCTTGCTTATGTGCGGGACACCACCGCCGGGTCTCCGACGATTTATTCTATGCCAGTTGTTGATACCCAATTTTTTCTCAAATTATTTTCAAACTTGCATATAAGCTCTCAAAATTACTCTTTGCAATAATGAGCATTTTCCCTATTTTTTCATACTTTTATTCAATTTATTTCCTTGTCTATTTAACATTTCGTATTTAAAATAATTCATAAATTATATTCTAAATAATAGTATATCATTTGTAACCATTTTCTATTTATTAAAATTTAATTATTTCATAAATTGGCCAATTGGGTCTTATTTAATTGCAATTACAACCCTTCTGCAATTATGGCCAAATTAGACATTTTATTATTTTAATTCGAAATTTATGTATTTTTTACACTTAATATTATCCAATTACTGTAATCTTAATTATTTCTAGCTTAATTTCATTTTAATATAATTATTGACTATTTTAATTAATTAATTATCTATTTTAGTGGGTATTTAACATCTAGCCTATTTTTGTTTAAATACTAGCCACATTTAAACCCCTAAAATACCCAACCCAATTAACCCATAAACCCAACCCAATCTTCAATCCATACCTGGCCCAATCCCTAATTAAATCTGAGCCGTTGATCAAATAGGATCAACGTCCCAGATCTCCCCTTTCCTAAAATATCTCCCACCTAACCCCCCCCTCCCGTCTCATTTCGAGACTCCTCACTTTCTCTCTTTGTCTCTTCTTTTCCCCTTCTCTCTAGAACCTTCTGGTTCTTTGTCTTCTCCGATGGTTTTCTCCGGCCACTTCCAGCCTCACCTCTTTCGACTACCAGCCTCCATGATGTCCCTTCTCTCTTGTTCACTTCATCTCTGAGTCCCTTGAGGGCCTGGGCCATGCCAACTCGCTCCTGGGGCTCCTGCTTGGGTTATTTCCGGCCTCTCTGGTGGGGTTTGGACACAACCACGCCATATCCACCACGATCTTTGAGTTTCACGGCAGGTTCTACGATTTCTCTAGTCTCTTATGAAACCCTACTTTTTTGCCTAAACCTCTTGAATCTCTGGTATTTTTAACGATTTAAACTTGTTTATTCATGTTTTACACTATTCTCAACTTAATCTCTAAAAATCTTCAGTTTTTAAAACGTTTTGCTTCCTTTTAAAATTAAGGGTTTCTCAGAACCTTTTCTATGTTGGTTTTAACTGATATTCTCTTCGCTCTTAAGCCTATTCTTTGCTAATAGCGGTGATTTTGCGATTGTTATCTCGCCTATTTTGAAACCCTAACTTTTCTATGTCTTATTCTGTGTATTAGCATGACTCTCGCTTTGTTTAAGCTTCTGTACCTCGAATATGTTCTACTAATTTTCTAAGGCCGAACCTACTCGTATAATCTATATCTGATTGTTTATTCATCTCGAAGCTTGTCTGTTACTGTGATTATTAGCTTCTATATATATGTGTTGAAATTTGGAGCATGAATCTCTCTTGATTGACTCTAATCTCTCTACTGAATGATCTGATTAATAATATATCTTTCAAAGCCCTAAGAAACTCCGCCTGTTTGTTTAGACTGATTGATTCACTTACCTTGTTTATTAATTTGCTCTATTTACTGAACTATTATGGCTTTCTGTATCTAGTCTTAATTGTCTACCCTATTACTTAGCAAACCCTGAGTCTTTCCTTGTTTAGTCGTGACTGGTTTTTTACCTTACCCTATATAACTATGTGTTTACTATTTGAGTTTGGATCCCTTGACTTAAGGGGGTATTTGTCTTGATAGCCGACTAATTGATTCCGAGTCCCAAAATTACTAAACTAAATTGATTCTTTCCTTACTAATCCTGAACTTGCCCTCTTTGCCTTGTTTGTATCTTTACCGTTTGAATTAAATCCCTTAAGTTAAGGGAGTACCTGCCTTAATTTCCTGACTAATTGATTTCAAGTTCCTTCAATTACTACTTGACTTGATTTTTTTACCTTATTCATCACTTGTTTTTCAACTATATATACTCTGCCTTCACTCTTTACTAAAAAAATACTGAGATTCATATTGAGGACACTGATACATTGCACACTATTTTCTCTCTTGTGCTCTTGCCCTCTTTCTTTCCCTGTTCTACTGTTGTTCCCTGCTCTTGTCTCTTAGTAGCCGGCTGTAAGCCAATGCTACTATTGTGTTATCACTTGCTCTTACATTCTGTTGTGCTCTTCTATCATCTGGTATGTTCTAATTAATTTTCCAAAGCCCCAAACCAATGTGTTTATTTATATTTTAGTTTGTCATATTCTTACTTGTCTTCTACCTATGTTTCTACTGTTCAACATGTAATTAACTCCTTGTTTTCTTGTTGATACTTGCCATGTTTACCTCTTTACATGTCTATGAGTGAAGTCAATACTTGTTATAAACCTTGCCTATTTCTGTATACATCCGTTAGGTTATTTCTTTTCCTGTCCACGTATCATATGTCCCTTGATCTTCCTGAACCTTTTACCTGCTATTGCTTATCCTACTTATGACTCATATGCTCATGACTATTGTTTGCTCCTAATCTTACTTGTTATAACTATCTCCTGCTACTGTCTACTACCATGCTTACACCTAGCCATTTCTTGGTCCCCTGAACCTCTTTGATTTTATGTACTCACGCTTAGTGAGTTTTCATAAGTCTCTTGGTGTTATTATGTGATCTATTTTTCCTTTTTTCCCATTACCCTTGTGTGCAATCCTGTATTGCTGAACTTTTGATTAATGTTTCTGTTTATTTTAAGTTAACCTTTCAAAAATAATTCTCCAGTTTTGAAAACTCCTTTCTTAAACTATGAACTTTTCTCTCTTCCCTGCACTTCACACTACTCTTAGAAAATTAGGTCCTACCCCCTTCGTCTGAGCATTACCTTGAGTACCCCTGAGTACTCATGGAACTTTGACACACAAGGCTGGTAATTCCACACTGCACTTTGTTAAGATCTTGTCAATTTTCCTGGGTGCTGGTATTGGCCAGGGATCCATTGGGCCCTTTGGGAGCTTTGCCGCACCCAGGCCATTAAGGCTGTGAAACTCGAAAGGAGTGAGGCTGGGAGATTGGGCCTGGTTGAAGGCTCCCTATATAAGTAGCTTCTTATTTTCCTTTTTACTAATGTAATTTATTATTGGCCTGTAATAATTTGTGAACGAATATTGGGGGCTGGATAGTGAATGCGGGGGGTTATGCATGCTTAGCTTAGGTGATGGGTAGAAAAACATGCCTATAGGACTTTATTTGCGCATTAGATAACTTGTATAGGACATGCATCTCACATAGTAGAAATCCTGTTTTAGGTCTTTCACTTTCATCATGTTATCATCCTCATTTCATAATCCTGATCAGTTAATAACAAGCCTAATAAACTGTCATAAGGTCATTACAGCATTTCCATCTTAGAAACCATGTGTTAGGGACTTCTATGTGCATTAGATATCCTGTGGTTTAGGATCTTATACTTGTTTGAATTGCAAATTGTTAAAACGCCTAATTAGCATGCTTAATCTAATAAAATGCGGTTAGCCTACTTGAAATATTTTCTGCAAATATATTCTTTAAAATCAGAATCCAAATATGCATGTTCACCTTTGAGATAGTTACGCAATGTATACGATGCCTAGGCAACTTTAGGCCGAATGTGATAAAATTAAACCAATTATGTTTTAGGCTAATCAACCCCTTTAACCTTTTGAACCCTGTTGCTCCCATTCCTGTTTTACCTCACTGAGGTTCACTTTGTTTTACTAAAACTCTGGCTCTATTTTAAACAGTCTCGAAATTGTGCATTTGCTTCCCTTAGGACTTTCTGAGTTTTGCACTGTTATGCTTTAAACTACTGGATTTTCAAAGATACTTCACTCCACTAAATATTGTGCCATTTTGAACCCTTGCTCTGGATATTTAAAACTATTGTACTTTTGGCACCACTTATTACTCCTTCATTGCAATTATCTTTAACTACCATATATGTTAAGCTACTGTATTTTGGGTCACTTATCACTATTGCTTACTTCAAAACTAGGCCTCAATAATTTTCGGCTATGTTTTCCTGAAAGCTTTAAATCATTGTACTTCTGATTTTTTTACCACTCCCCCCTAAACAACTGCATTTCTAAAAATCAACTATTTCTCTGAATTACTCCTTCACTAAGTTTTCCAAATCAGACTCCTCTTGCAACTCACTGTTTTACTCAAAACCTTTTTTTTAACTCTCATCTTTGAGACCTTAAACGTGTTTGAGACGTGCTACCTACGTGTTTACTTGTGGAGGGATCTGTGAGCCCCGTATCTGCCCTTATGTGTTCCCCACATCTGTAGTCCTATTTGTTTTTACATGTTGCTTAGGATTTTATCCTTTTAAACTTAGGAGTTCAGCCTAGTACTCACCTCGTAGGATTAGTAGTCCTAAATTCCCTCCAGGACTCATAGGATGGGGCGGGTAATGGCACACAATAAGCATTCGTAACCAACACACGCATTTTAAATAACCTTTACAGGGTGGGAAGGGTAGAATACGGATATTATGACCGGTGCGCTAATACCACGTGTAGCCGCCTTTTCGAGGTGTGACATACCGGGTATTGCATTGATGTGATCCGTATTACTTTAAACCTAGGACAGTTCTTTTTAAATGTTTACTCTAATGCTTTTCTCCAAAACGTTTAAAGATTTTTATGACAATTTGAAATCCCCTCTTATATGAACCTTACTTGCTATTTTTTCACCGTCCAAATTCACAAAACTTCTTGGCTGTGACCCACAGTTGTGGATCTTGAGGGGTGCCTAACACCTTCCCTTTGGGATAATTTCAATCCCTTACCCAATCTCTGGTAATGAAAACTAGTTCATGAGTTATCAACTCTAGGTTCCCTAACGCACCATAAAAATCGTTAGGTGGCGACTCTTCCTTAAACCCTTTCTGTTAAGGAGTTGTCCAAAATGTCATAAACCCGATCTCTCTGTACCTAACCCGTGCGATAGAAAAAGGGGGCGCGACAGCATGGCGACTCTGCTGGGGACTTTCCCTAGGCTTATACCATTACAATTTGCTTTGTGAATTTTGACCTTTAATTCTCATTTAAATGCTTACACCTTTTCCTATTCCCCGTTATATGCTGTTAACTGTTTACTTTCTACAAGTATTTATTTCACCTGAACGTAACTGCCATATCTTCATGTTTTCTTTGTAACCGCTTTCATTATAACTGTTGTATTTTCTTTCTTTACCGCTTTCCTCAACGTGAAAACACATGCCTATTTATTTAAATGCCATTTATTGCATATCATGCTCCACATTCATATTCCACTCGTGCCAAACAAAATCCTATAGCAACGCTTACAATGAGTGGTTGCGCTATTCCAATATTATCACCCCCTAAATTCGGAAAGGCGTATTTGCGGTAAAACTAGTCGATCATCGGTGCAGTCGACGGTTCTGTGCCTTCTCCCTTGAGTTGTCCACTCAAGGGTACCAGTCTAAAACCCCAATAGAAACCTTACTCTATTGTATGTCGTATGCATCATGGTCAAACCTAGCCAGGCTAATGTGTTGTCCGCACAATAACCATTAAGATAGCCTTGTCCAAAGTCCGTTGGGTTTTCCTGGAACCCAAAAGGACTCATTCACGTTCTGTGCATTTACTTGGAGAATTTAAATGCTCATGCTAATTATTGATGTTAAATAGTCGAGTCCGGTGGGAGTAAGGGCCTAACCTGTTTACTTTGCATAGATGAGACACGAGGTCCCCAGATTCGGCATGGTCACCAACATCCACCCAAAACTTCTGAATTGGTAGGAAGACTTGCACTCAAGCGACAAAACAGCAGTCAGAAAACACCTGGAAACTTGCCCTCTCTCTTGGACATTCAGCCTAATAACATGGTGATAAAGGCTTCCACCTTATTCTGGGACTGTGATCGGTCGGTTTTCCAATTTGGGAACAATGAGATGACACCGCTGCTAGAGGAGATAGGGGGTTTAGCTGGTTTTCCTTGGGAGTCTCAAGGGTTATTGATGCCTAAAAACCGAACAGTCCGGGGTTTTCTCAAGATGATGGGACTCAAGAAGAATCCGGATTTAGTCTTCTTGGAAAACTCGAACATCCCCTTTGACTACTTGTACGAGAGGTATGGCCGTAGTCAGTCTTACCGCACATATCAAAAAGAATTCGCCCTCACCTCTTTAGGACACATTCACCGCCGGGTATTCGTCCTCATATTCTGCTTTTTGGGACTGATGGTTTTCCCGACAAAGAAGGGGAGAATCCACACCAGATTGGCTATGGTTACCAAGACTTTGATGGAAGGGATCGACAGACAAGATTTCAGCATTGTACCTATGATCGTTGCCGACATATACCGAGCTTTGTAGAACTGTCAACGAGGAGCAAAACATTTTGAGGGTTGCAACCTGCTACTCCAGCTCTGGCTCACCGAGCATCTGCAAAGGGTGACTACCGTCAAAACATACTTAGGAGAGTTTGGGATGATCATATTGCTTTCCATCATCCAAATCGTATGGACTACATCCCCGACATGTTTGCACAACCAGAGAATGGCAATGGATGGGTCGAGTTATTGGAAAATCTGACCGAAGATCAAATCCAATGGATGTTCGAGTGGTTCCTGACCGACGAATTCATCATTCGGACTAGAGACACTCCGTTCCTAATATTGATTGGTCTTAGAGGGACATGCCCTTACGTTCCGATCCGAGTCATGAGGCAGGCAAAGAGGAAGCAAGTCGTCCCAAGGGTCGAGAAAATGAGTCATCTCAGAGCAGACTTCCAAAATGACGACATCCCTCACAAGTGTCAAGCTCAACAATTGTGGCACTACAGGATCCGGTTGGAGAAGGATACTATCGATCCCGACAGGTATCACGCTGGTTCCTCTCCTTATTATCTGGGATGGTTGGAAGATAACTGGGGAGGAAATATTGAACCAGGGTTCGCTCGAGGACATAGGGTCATAGATGAGAAAGGCGAGGCAACAACTAGACTCAACCAGCTTCGCAAAAGGCTCCGTGACTGTGAGGAAGATCATCACAAAATCCACATAGCCAACAAGAAGCTGATCGAGGAATGGTAGGACATGGCCATCACTACCCAGAGGCTAGCACATTTGGAACGAGGCATAGTTGACATGGAGGAAAAGTTCCTTAAGAGGATCGAGACTTGTCAAAAGACCAAGGGAGCTGAAGCGAGAATTCTAGCCAAAACCTACTTGCTGCTGGGACTCCGCGAGATGGGAGTGTTGATCAAAGCAAGTAGAGATGCCGAGTCTGGGGAAGGTCGTTCTGGGACCAAATAGATAGGATTTGTCTTTACTTTGCTTTTGATGTAATAAGGCCACTGGCCATTAGTGACATTTTTATATTGTCGCATTCTTAGAGTCAAGTCGTATTTGTCTATTTTATTATCAATAAAATGAGGCATTTCGTATTTTAAGTTCTCCAAATTAATTTGTCGCTAGGCCTACCTCGGGCATAAAGAGGTTCCCTAACTTAGGATGCGTTTTACATTTTTCGCATTACGTGTTTAAATTACTACAATATTCTTCATGATCCTCACTAACTTCACTACCTTTTTTGTTTTCTTTAGTTATTTCCCTTCCCCAAAGGTTAGTTCGTGCACTATGTCTTCAACAACTTATTGCACAAGATCAAAGGGCCCTCCTCCCAGTCCTCCTAAAGGAAAATGCAAGGGTAAACTAAGATGGCAGATGCAAGCGGTACTAGAAAAGACAACAGGGATGAACAGGTTGAGATCACTGATTGTCAGGGTATTCAGGTTCTGCACGAGGGTATGTCTCCACTAAAGAAGAAGCTGCTAAAGTTCCAAGAGGAACTTGATCAAGTCAAGAACTTGGCCCACTTATCATTCTCCCTCAACGTCCCAGACGTTCATTTCCCAAATGCTTCGAACCCCACTTTACCACAAAACATCCCCAAACAACCCAATCACCCCAAAGATCCTGCTCCACCAGCACAACGCAACACATGTCACTACAACACTCCGCATCTCCAAGATCAGACGAGAGACCACTTCTAGGCTTACGACAATCCCATTTATGTGGAAACCGTAGCTCATTCCACACCGCATACCCATGAGTCCGACGAGAAGGATAAGCTCATTAGGAATCTGGCCGAGGAACTCAAGAAATTGACCAACCGAGTTCAGGGCGTTTAAGGAGTTAAAGGGATTGAAGGGTTGAACTATGAGGATCTTTGCATACAGCCCGATGTTGAACTGCCCGAGGGGTACAAACCTCCTAAGTTCGAGATGTTTGATGGTAGTGGTGATCCAAGAGTCGATCTGAGGACTTATTGGGACAAATTGGTCGGCGTGGGGAAAGATGAAAGGATCCGCATGAAACTCTTCATGAGGAGTTTGAAAGGCGATGCACTATCCTGGTACATCAACCAGGATCCAAAGAAATGGACCAATTGGGTGAACATGGCTACGGACTTCATGGATACATTTAGATTGAACACGGATAATGCACCAGATGTGTTCTACATCCAGAACATGAAGAAGAAACCAATAGAGACCTTTCGCGAGTATGCTACTCGTTGGAGGTCAGAAGCTGCCAAGGTCAGACCGGCCTGGGAAGAGGAACAAATGAAGAAATTCTTTGTACGCGCTTAGGATCCTCAGTACTATGAGCGGTTGATGATGGTCGAGGGGCACAAGTTTTCTGATATCATCAAGCTAGGAGAGCAAATCGAGGAAGGCATCAAAAACGTTATGGTTACTAATTTTGAAGCATTACAGGCTACCAATAAAGCCCTGCAATCTGGTGGTGTGTCCAAGAAAAGGGATGTAGGAGTCGTGATGGTGGCACAACAAGCCAAGTCCCCTCCTAAATACCAAGTATACCCCGCACCTTCCTTCACGTACCAACCAGATCCAAGTTACCAAGCACCCTCACCTCAATACCAAACACCCTCACCCACCTACCAAGCCCCACCACCCACATATCAGCCTACCTCACCCAGATACTCCCAACTAGCTCCCGTCTATAATTCCTACAATTCCTAACCTTCTCACTATCAATCACCACCTAATCGCCAAAACTTCCCAAGACCTCGCCCAAGCTTAGATCGTCGTCCACCAAAATAGTATATTGCCATAGATGAACCCATTGACCAATTATACGAAAAGCTCAAAGTCGCCGGTTATGTCACATCCCACTGTCGCCCCTGAGAACCCTTCTCAGTGGGTCAACCCAAATAAAACATGTTCTTACTACTACGACATGAAGGGACACACCATCGAGGAATGTCGTTCCTTGAAGGACAAGATACAGACCCTCATAGATATCAAGATCATTGTAGCCAAGGACCCTGCTCGTAATGTTCGCAATAATCCGTTTCCTGACCATAAAAGTGGTGTCCACATGATTGAGGTTGAAGATGATTGGGATCCCAAGGGATCAATTGGGCTAATTGCCGAGGGAGATCCGAAGAAGCCTGCAGTTACTCTTAATCTGATCGTGGTCCAGATGCAGCCATCTGAGGAAGCTGAGGTAAACATGTCCATTCCACTTGGGTTTGAATCAAGACCACCCGCCAAAGGAAAGGCCCCAGGACCGATCGAAGTCGAGTTTGTACGACCGCTCGAAGTTGCAGTCCGGCCATCTATAACATATACTCCGACAGGAATAAGAATGACCACACCTATTCCAGTAGCAATGACAACAACGACGCCCTTTTACTCAGATGCCATTCCGTGGGACTATACTGCTGAAGCAAGGAGGAAAGGTAAAGGGAAGTATGAAGAATCCATCGCTGCACAGGGCATGATGAGAACTGGCAGAGTTTATACCCCTGAACATTTGGCCGAGTCTAGAAAGCAGGCCAAAAACCGTCCCCCCATCATTGAAATAGGTTCAGACGATCAGTGGAGAAAGATACAAGCCAAGGAATACTCAATCCTCGACCAGTTGAACAAAACGCCAGCTCAGATATCAATCCTCTCCCTCACAAGAGTGCTTTGCTAAGGGTGCTGAGTAAAGCATACGTGCCGGACAACATCACCAGTGGAGAAATAGCCAAAATGGTAGGCCAGGTACTGGAAAGTCATAAGATCACTTTCCATGAAGATGAGCTACCGCCCTAGGGGTTAGGGCATAACATAGCACTACATATCACGGTACAATGTGAGGATCATTTCATCACAAGGATCCTAATTGATGGGGGTTCCAGCCTCAACATCTGTCTGTTGGTCACGCTCAAGAAATTGGGCAAAAGTTTACATTAGATAAAGGAAGGAGAAATCAACGTAAAAGCCTTCGATGGTTCGCATAGGTCCACCATGGGAGAAACCACCTTGTGCTTACATATGGGACCAACTTGGTTCGATGTAGATTTCCAAGTGATAGATGTGCCTGCGTCCTATAATTTACTGTTGGAACGACCTTGGATCCACGCGGCTGGGGTCGTGGCATCAACCTTACACCAAGCTGTGAAGTTTGAATGGAATCACCAAGAGGTAATCATTCATGGCGACGGTAGCAACCATATCTACGGTCGCTAGACCTTTTCGGTCATCGATGGGAGAAGGAAGTTGGGTGGAGAAATCTACCACAACGTTGAACGTGTTAACGCCATTGACAAGGAAAAATGGTGGGGAACTAAGAGCGAAAGCATATTGAACTGGCAAGGGTACGATCCAGGTAAAGGGCTCGGTAAGTATCTTCAAGGAATAACAAAGCCAATAACACTCAAGAAGCACGATACTACTTTTGGTCTAGGGTACGAGTATACTTGGGAGGAGTTCAAGGACTGGTCGCCACCATGGCGCGGCCCCTACTACCCGTTGGAGCAGCCAATACCTCACATAGAGCAGACTTTCCAGCCAGCTGACGTCACATATGGTACGGACGAGGAGGAGGCGCTAGCGGCAATAAGAGATCTATTTCTGGATGATGAGGACATGGACTGCTGTGTCATTCTTGAAGAGGAGGGGGAGGAAGGCCCTTCTATACAAGTCATGAGCAAGGGATCATACCTCAACAATTGGTCCGTCAGGACAACCAAAGCCCGTCGAGCCTCGGGGTAGCAAGGCTAACAAAACAAGCATTATTTACAGCTTATTTTTTTTTTCTCTGCAAGAAAGAGATCCCATGTTTAAACTATTATTCAGTTTATCAAAGCATTCCCACATTTCTTTATAATTCTCATATTTACTTGCTACTGTTTTCCTCCCCATTACTTATTTACACAGTATTACTATTACTTATCTTGATGAACCGACGATTGTGACCTGCAACGAGGCAACGCAACAAATGGATTCCGAGTCAGGAGAGGATGATATACCTGAGGATATTATTAAAGAGGTTGAGAAATTTGAGAATACACCTAAGTCTAACTTGGACGAGACTGAGGTCGTCAACCTGGGAAACGCAGAGATCGTCAAAGAAACACGCATCAGCATGCATCTGTCGCCGTAAGAAAAGGAGGAATATACAGAATTCTTAAGGGAATATGAGGACATATTCGCCTGGTCATATGACGACATGAATGGCCTCAGTACATGTATTGTGGCTCACAAGCTGCCAACCAATCCAACATGCCCACCAGTGAAGCAAAAGCTCAGAAAGTTCAAACCAAACATGAGCTTGAAAATCAAAGAAGAGGTCACCAAGAAGATCAACGTCGGGGTTCTCCAAGTGGTCGAATATCCTACATGGTTAGCTAACATTGTGCATGTACCAAAGAAAAATGGGATGGTCAGAGTCTGCGTCGACTACCGGGATCTCAACCGGGCCAGTCCGAAGGACGACTTCCCCCTGCCAAACATACACATCTTAATTGATAAATGTGCCAAGCACGAACTGCAGTACTTTGTAGATTGTTTTGCTGGTTACCATCAGATTTGGATGGACGAGGAAGATGCTGAGAAAACGGCATTCATTACACCGTGGGAAGTGTATTGCTATAAGATGATGCCATTCGGTCTGAAGAATGCAGGGGCCACTTACATGAGAGCCATGACTACCATATTCCATGATATGATTCACAAGGAGATCGAGGTATATGTGGACGACGTCATCGTCAAATCAAATAAAGCTTCTGATCACATGGAAGATTTGAGAAAGTTCTTCAACAAGTTAAGGAAATACAATCTGAAACTTAACCCCGCAAAGTGTGCGTTCGGGGTTTCTGCTGGCAAGCTGCTAGGGTTCATTGTCAGTCGTCGAGGAAGAGAGCTAGATCCATCAAAGGTCAAAGCCATCCAAGAATTGCCGCCGCCAAGGAACAAAAAGGATGTTATGAGCTTCCTGGGACAACTCAATTATATCAGCCAGTTCATAGCCCAGTCTACCGTCATTTGTGAACCAATTTTCAAGATGTTAAGAAAGGATGCTGCTACCAAATGGACTGATGATTGTCAAAAGGCCTTCGACAGAATCAAAGAGTATCTCTCAACACCACCATTCTTGGTACCTCCAGAGCCGGGTAGACCTCTATTACTCTACCTGGCTGTGTTAGATGGAGCTTTCGGTTGCGTTCTCGGGCAACATGACGAAACAGGGAGGAAAGAGAAAGCAATTTACTACCTAAGCAAGAAGTTTACTCCGTATGAGGCCCGGTATTCTCTAATAGAATGCACCTGTTGTGCTTTGACTTGGGTCGCACAGAAGCTGAGGCATTATTTCTGCGCCTACACAACGTACCTCATATCGAGGATGGATCCGCTCAAGTACATCTTTCAGAAGCCCATGTTCGCTGGCAAGCTAGCTAAATGGTAGATCCTGTTAAGTGAGTTCGGCATCATTTACGTATCTCAAAAGGCGGTCAAGGGACAAGCATTAGCCGATCATCTTGCTGAAAATCCTGTGGACGGAGAATACGAACCATCGAGAACGTATTTCCCCGATGAAGAAGTGTCATTCGTAGGAGAGGACATTGCAGAATCCTACGACGGTTGGAAGATGTTCTTTGATGGAGCAGCAAATTTCAAAGGGGTTGGTATTGGAGCAGTACTGATATCATAAACCAGTCAGCATTATCCGGTATCCGCAAAACTCAGATTTCCCTACACCAACAACATGGATGAATATGAGGCCTGCATCCTTGGGCTCAATTTGGCCATCGGCATGAATGTTCAGGAATTATTAGTAATTGGTCACTCAGACTTATTGATACATCAAGTCCAAGGAGAATGGGCGACCAAGAATTCCAAGATACTGCCATACCTACATCGTGTGCAGGAATTGAAAAGGAGGTTCACAAAGATTTAATTCTGGCACGTTCCCAGAATCCAGAATGAGTTCGCCGATGCATTGGCTACTTTGTCATCTATGATCCAGCATCCAGATAAGAACTTCATTGATCCTATCCCAGTGGGGATTCACAATCAGCCGGCCTACTGCGCCCATGTTGAAGACGAAGCATATGGAAAGCCTTGGTTTCATGATATTAAGGAATACTTGGCAGAGGAAGAGTACCCAGAGCTTGAAAACGCTACTCAGAAGCGCACTCTTCGAAGGTTATCAAACAATTTCTTTCACAGCGGAGGAACCCTATACAGGAGGACTCCCGATCTGGGTTTGCTAAGATGTGTCGAGGCAAAGGAAGCAACGAAGTTGTTGGAGGAAATACATGCTGGTACATGCGGTCCTCATATGAACGGGTTTGTTCTAGCAAAGAAGATACTTTGAGCTGGTTATTTCTGGATGACCATGGAAACAGACTGCATCCAGTATGTCCGCAAATTCCATCGATGTCAGATACATGGGGATATGATAAAGGTACCTCCCAGCGATCTTAATGCAACAAGTTCACCATGGTTGTTCGCCGCCTGGGGCATGGACGTCATTGGACCAATCGAGCCTGCACCCTCCAACGGACACAGGTTCATTCTAGTTGCCATTGACTATTTCACCAAATGGGTCGAAGTAGCATCCTACAAAGCAGTTATTAAGAAAGTGGTAGCCGACTTTTTCCACGACCGCATTGTTTTGTCGGTTTGGGGTTCCAGAGTCAATCATCACCGATAATGGTTCCAATCTCAACAGTGACTTGATGAAAGCCATGTGTGAGATCTTCAAGATCAAACACAAGAATTCTATAGCATACAGACCTCAAATGAATGGATCCGTTGACGCTGCCAACAAGAACATCAAGAAGATATTGAGAAAGATGATAGAAAAGCACAAGCAATGGCACGAGAAATTATCATTTGCTCTGTTAGGGTATCGCACCACGGTTCACACATCTTCCGGGGCAACTCCTTACATGTTGGTATACGGTACAGAAGCCGTCATTCCTGCTGAAGTTGAGATCCCATCTTTGAGAATCATACAAGAAGCCAAGCTCAACGACACAAAATGGGTAAGAAGCCGCTATGAGCAATTGGCCCTCATAGACGGAAAAAGAATGAACGTGGTTTGTCATGGTCAACTATATCAGAATAGAATGACTAGAGCCTTCAACAAGAAAGTCTAACCAAGACGATTCACACCGGGGCAACTGGTGTTAAAGAAAATCTTTCCTCATCAAGATGAAGCCAAAGGGAAATTCTCTCCCAATTGGCAAGGCCCGTACATGGTTCACCAAGTGCTAACAGGAGGAGCACTCATACTAGCAGAAATGGATGGAGAAATTTAGCCTAAACCAATCAATTCAGACGCAGTCAAGCGCTACTATATGTAATTGTTATAATTCTATCAATGTTATAAATTGAACTACGCCTGACTTGATTCCCGTTTAAGAGGGGATACGTAGGAAGCCCTATGGGCTCGGTCACATTTTAATAAAATTTTCATTTCCCCCACGAATGGAAACTGGTGAAGAATTTTGAGGAGGGACCTCAAAATTACGAAGCAAGTTCAGTCGAGCACCGCACCAGTAACAGCCAGAAGCCTTCACCCATCACACTAGGGCGGAATTTTGAGGAGGACCCTCAAATTTCCGTAGCAAAGGGAGGTTTCAATGTCGTGCACCGCGTCGTGGTCGTCGGTTCATCCAAAAAAAAATTATTTTTTTAGATTATATGTTGTATCATATTTTTATAAAAAATCCATGCATATTTATTTCTTAAAAAAATAGCTTGTTTTAGCAACGCTACCCCTGTGGTACAAACAAAGTTATCATCATCAAGAAGACAGGCCGATCCGAGCCAACGGGGATACGAACTAACCCTCCCTTTACGGAACTCACGATTTTTCTTTGATGCAGGCACAAATACGGCGAAAGCCCAAGACATCTTATTATCCCCACAAGACGCATGCTTCTCAAGGATACGCTCTCGAACTCACCGCACATGCCGACGCTTACTATTATCATCATTGAAAATGACACTTCATTCGCAATAATCGTATCACCGCACTTTATCATCGGCTAAGAACTCTTACTGTCGTTTTATTTTCTGCACTACATAAGGCTACCATTCTTCCTTCCGAGGTTCCACGCTACCTCCCCCGCATTCCATTTCCTGCATTGCATAAGGCTATCATTCTGCCTTCCGAGACTAAGCTCTATATCCATCTGCATGAGGTTAAGCTCTGCCTCCATCTGCATTCGCATTTTCATAAGGCTATCATTCTGCCTTCCGAGGTTAATCTCTACCTCCATCTGCATTCGCATCTTTGCATAAGGCTACCTTTTCTGCCTTCCGAGACTAAGCGATGTCTCCTCTCCATTTACTTCTTGCATAAGGCTACCTATCCTACCTTCCGAGGTTCTACGCCACCTCCCCTGCATTTTATTTCCTGCATTGCATAAGGCTATCATTCTGCCTTCCGAGGTTCTACGCTACCTCTCCCCGCATCTTACTTCATTACGCTAAGCTCCTTTCTACCTTTTTCAAAGCAGTCGCCTTTCGTTACGTTATTTATTTACGCTTTCTTTCGGGCTAAGCTCTTCCCTCTTTCTTTTCGCAAATTGCAAGACTAAGCTCTGTCTTGTCAACATCATACTACTGCATTCTTCATGGGCTGAAATATCGCCAACTTGTCCAAAGACGTCATCGTCCAGAGGCACCATTTTTATGGCCCGAGAACATCATCGCATGGCCTAAGGATCTCTTTTATTCAACTTGCATATCATTATTCAAAGGCATCATGGTTCGGAGGCACCATCCTCATGGACCGAGAACATCATTTCATATCTTGTGAATCCCGCGCCAAGCGATTCATGGCCCAGGACATCATTGTCTAAGGATATCATCATAAAATGTCCAAAGACATCATTCATAGTCCAACGGGAACTTGCATCATGTTTATATTATGCACAATATACGCTTGTTCTCTATTTGCAGGTAACTCAGGTGGAACAGCCAATCAGGCAGGAGCAGACCGCTCCAGTTCTCCGACGTCACCCCGTAAGACCTACTTTTACCTTACCATGCACCTTGCGTCCGTTCTTGTGAAACATCACCGGTATATTTCGCCGATGATCCCGGAACTACAAACGACCTGATTCCTGTAAAACCAGGGATATGTAGGCAACTCAGAAGCCAGGGTGCGGCCAAATCCTATCCCACAGTTTCATCTCAGTCAAAATTGGCCATCATATCTTTACCCTACAACTCTTTCATCCTTCCCGGGTAAAGAGGGGCAGCTGTTGATACCCAATTTTTTCTCAAATTAATTTCAAACTTGCACATAAGCTCTCAAAATTACTCTTTGCAATAATGAGCATTTTCCCTATTTTTTTCATATTTTTATTCAATTTATTTCTAATTAAAATAATTCATAAATTATGTTCTAAATAATAGTATATCATTTGTAACCATTTTCTATTTATTAAAATCTAATTATTTCATAAATTGGCCAATTGGGTCTTATTTAATTGCAATTACAACCCTTCTGCAATTATGGCCTAATTAGACATTTTATTATTTTAATTCAAAATGTAAGTATTTTTTACACTTAATTTTAGCCAATTACTGTAATCTTACTTATTTTTAGCTTAATTTCATTTTTATATAATTATTGGCTATTTTAATTAATTAATTATCTATTTTAGTGGGTATTTAACATCTAGCCTATTTTTGTTTAAATACTAGCCACATTTAAACCCCTAAAATACCCAACCCAATTAACCCATAAACCCAGCCCAATCTTCAATCCATACCAAGCCCAATCCGTAATTAAATTTGAGTCGTTGATCAAATAGGATCAACGGCCCAGATCTCCCCTTTCCTAAACTATCTCCAACCTAACCCCCCCCCCCC